>VIAB01024996.1:25699-38318 GCA_009801035.1 Oophaga pumilio | reverse complement strand
ATTTGTGTCATTCTCAAAACTTTTGGCCATGACTGTAGTTGGATAAAATATTTGCTTTAATTACCCCTTTATAAGTTGACAACACACTTCTGACAGGTTGTCTTGCCTGTGTTTTTTCATCATTCATGATAGTCCAGAAGACAGGAGATGCAGGTAACGTTTTATGAAGTAAACAACAGCATTAGGGATGATTTGTGCACTTTACTTTAGACAATCCCTAGTGGTTAGAAGGGTCCCTTAACAATCAAAAGAGGGGGTTTCCCACAAAGAAAGTACATTTTAATCAGTAGATCTTGGAATAATAATAAGTTCCACAATTGGATGTTAAAGAAAATGTTCCTGTGCTGAGATAATCTTATAAATGTGCCACTGCTGTATACTATGTAATGGCTGTGTCTGCACATGCAGGAACATGGTCTGAAGATAGCATATCTCCTTGCCTGGGGAGGAAGCTAAAGGAAGTATGCAGACAGGACAGTATGGGATCTCTGCTGTTTTTTATGAGAGGTATAACACTTCCCTGTCTGTTTAAAAACAATATTTTACCTCTCAAAAAGGTAATTTCCCCTGCTGTCCTGTCTTTGTACTCTCTTTTGCATCATCCCCTGAACAGAAGCTGTGGTATGTCAAGACCATGTTCCTACACGGTCAGACACAGCCATTACAAAGTACACAGCAGGGGCACATTTATAAGATTTTCTTAGCATAGGACCATTTTTTATCACATCCAATTGTGGAAATTATTTTTATTGCAAAATCTAACTGATTAAAATGTACTTTGTTTGTCGGGAAAACCCCTTTAAGTTTCTTTCTGCATGGACCTCTACCGATTAGTTATTATTGTTTGGAAATTTGGCAATAAGTTTTTAATATCCCTGCAGTGCCACCACAAGAAAATCTAGGCATTACACAGTTTTTGTTATTGTTATTATAATATATTTTTAAAGAACCATAAATTCCAGGTTGCTGTTCATATGAAGAGAATTTGCATACACATAATAATTACAAAGTGCAAAAGCAATAGGCAAACAATAACAGACAGAATTAAAGGTTAATAGGGAAGGAGACAGTAGGTCGGGGGTTGAAGCAGCTGTGGTGATAGTGAGAGGGCATTGGGGCTAATGAAGGTTGCAGTCTTTTCTGAAAAGATATGTTTTCAAGTTGCGTCAGGAGGTTTTAACTGTGGGAGACAATCAGATATGCTGAGGCAATGAATTATAGAAGATGGGGGATGCTCAGAAAAAATCTTGGACACAACTAGGTCCGAAACCTACAAGGGCAAAAAAGAGAAGGAGGTCTTGTGAGAACCAGAGATTACATGTAGAGAAGTATAGGGAGGATAGTTTGGAGATGTATGGAGGAAACAGATTATGGATGGCCTTGTAGGACATTGGTAGTAGCTTAAAGGGAACCTGTCACCTCGTTTTACCGCTATAAGATGCGGCCACTGCCTTTTGGGGCTTATCTTCAGCATTCTATAAAGCTGTAGATAAGCTCCCATCTGACCTGAAAGATAAGAAAAAGAGGTTTTATTATACTCACCCTGGGGCCGGTCCGATGCGGTCCGGTCCGATGGGTTCCGGTCCGATGGATGTCGCAGGGCCGGGGCCTCCCATCTTCATGCAATGTCGTCATCCTGTTTGCTTCGTGTCACGCTCCTGCACAGGCGTACTGATCTGCCCTGTTGAGGGCAGAGCAAAGTACTGCAGTGCGCAGGCGCTTCTCTGAACTTTCCTGGCACCTGGGGAGATCAGTACCCCTTTCGCAGGAGCGCGACACGAAGCAAACAGGATGACGACATCGCATGAAGATGGGAGGCGCCGGACCCGGACCTACGACACCCATCGGACCGGACCGCATCGGACCTCCCCCCCGAGTAAGTGTAATAAAACCTCTTTTTCTTATCTTTCAGGTCGGACCGGGGGCTTATCTACAGCATTATAGAATGTTGTAGATCGAAAGGCAGTGGCCGCATCTTATAGCAGCAAAACGAGGTGACAGGTTCCCTTTAAACTGGATTCACTGGGAAACTGAAAGTCATTGAAGGGATTGGAAGAGGGCAGAGTTGGAGGAGTAACAAGGGGATAGATGGATTAATTGGGCAGCAGTGTTCTGTATAGGTTGGAGGGGTACAAGAGTGTTTGCTGGTAGGCCACAGAGGATATTGTAGTAGTCGAGGAGAGGATGAGGGAGTGTAAATGGTACAGACAGATCCCTTTTGGCTATGTACAGTCTCAGAGACTATTTTTGTTTTGTTTTTTCACACACAGAGTATTTTTGTGTTGGTATATTTTACTGATATCATTAATAAACTAATGTTTTTAAGGGAATATATGCTCACTATGTATAAAATACCATTTTCTGATTGATCAAGTTTACTTTTAGTGATGAGGGAATGTACAAACATTTTAGATGACTTTTGGTTGAGGAAAGGACAGATTCTGGAAATATTTTTGAGTTGAAGGGAACAGGAGGTAGTAAGGTCTTCGATGTGTAGTTTGAAGGACAGGGTTAGAGTCAAGAGTTAACATGATGCAGCAGACTTGTGATGCAGGTAGTGATGTAATTTATTGTGATAGATTGGGTAGGAGTGAACTGGAGGAAAGATGAGATTAGTTTTGTCCACTTTGAGCTTTACAAAGAGTGATGAGAAGGAGCCTATATCAAATCAATGGGTTGCTTTGTGTAATGCAGGACAAAGAGATCTTCCATAACAAGAGATGTTCTTTGAACAGAGAATCCCCTATAATAACTCATTTTTTAACAGTGTGCGTGAAACTGGATTTTCAAAATTGGACAGTAGCTCTAAGCAAAAGATCTGATCAGGGTCCAACAGTCTTCTGTGAAGTAGTGTAGGTAAATATTTATCTTACCTTTATTCCCCACGGATGTAAGCTTAGGATATAGCATGCTGCCATGATATATGTAATCAGGTAAAGACTATATCAAGGAGCACAAATAAGGAGCAGACAAATCTGAGATATCTGCTATATCAGACACGATGAACAATGCAGCATTAACCCTATATACACGAGTCCTATGAAAGCTAGAAGTAAATAAGTAAAATAGACATCTGATAAATACCAAGCTGGTAGTCAGATAGCATAATAAAGGATTCCTACACATAGCACTGAATGTAAGAAGAACTAACAGTGAATGCATTTCTGTACAGAGTTTTCTTGAGAATAAAAAGCAAACCCCAGCATCTGCCTTTAGTCCTTCTGCCATGCATTGTATGGCACCGTGAAGATAACAAGTCTAAAGAGTTCCCACTGTTCTCTCACTGCAGAGAAGATAAATTATGGACAAGGGAAAACTGACTTTTGTGAACACAGGGAAATACATGTGGAGGGATTTTCTATCAAACTGCTGCTAAATTGATCTGATATTGATTGATGATTTCCTATAGATCTGGCACAGAATAGACCGTGAAATGAAAAAGAATTTTTCACTACGTTCAGCACCATAGCAACGCAGCAAAGACGTTAATGCTCACTGGTGAAGTCTTTTATTAGTTGCCAGATACGTAATAAACTCAGACAGATAGAGCATTTCTGAGCTGTCAATGACTTGTGGGACAGAGTTAATCCAGATACTGAATGTCTGTAAATGCCCTGTCCATCAGAATTTAATGCTACACAATCCGCTCACCAGAAAAGAATTATTCTCCCCCCATCGTTGCATCTGCACATTATTCTAGATCTCGTATCTGGCAATGTGGTACATTTATCAAACAGCTTTCAAATAAAAGTTTGCTAGTAAAAGTCAATTTTTACTTTTATTTAGAATTTTTATGCTAAAAATCTTACTTCTACTTTGCCAGGGTGACTTTTATGTTTTATCATATTAATATGGCATAAATGAAATTAATGGACACAGGATTTTTTTCAACGACTCATACAAGACCATGTTGTAGGAGCATGTTACGGGTGCAAGACCATGCTGTAGGAGCATGTTATTGGTGCAAGACCATGTTGTAGGAGCATGTTATGGGTGCAAGACCATGTTATAGGAGCATGTTATGGGTGCAAGATCATGTTGTAGGAGCATGTTACAGGTGCAAGACCATGCTGTAGGAGCATGTTATGGGTGCAAGACCATGTAGTAGGAGCATGTTATGGGTGCAAGACCATGTTATAGGAGCATTTTATGGGTGCAAGACCATGTAGTAGGAGCATGTTATGGGTGCAAGATCATGTTGTAGGAGCATGTTACGGGTGCAAGACCATGTTGTAAGAGCATGTTATGGGTGCAAGACCATGGTGTAGGAGCATGTTATGGGTGCAAGACCATGTTATAGGAGCATGTTATGGGTGCAAGACCATGTAGTAGGAGCATGTTATGGGTGCAAGATCATATTGTAGGAGCATGTTACGGGTGCAAGACCATGTTGTAAGTGCATGTAATGGGTGCAAGACCATGTTGTAGGAGCATGTTATGGGTGCAAGACCATGTAGTAGGAGCATGTTATGGGTGCAAGATCATATTGTAGGAGCATGTTACGGGTGCAAGACCATGTTGTAAGAGCATGTTATGGATGCAAGACCATGTAGTAGGAGCATGTTATGGGTCCAAGACCATGTTGTAGGAGCATGTTATTGGTCCAAGACCATGTTGTAGGAGCATGGTATGTGTACATGTTGTACTTTGTGACATGCTTCAGCACTTGTCTCATTCTCCTTTAGAAATACTGCTTCTAGGGGACAAGGCACGGGCTGATACTGGCACATACAGTGGTGTGGTGTCATACAGCAAGGTTTGTCAACTGTCCAGAAATTCCTGGACAGGTCATAAAAATAGTATCCATGATTGGAGAAACTTCTACAAGTTATTATGACACAAAATTGTATATTTTTTATTTACAGTTCACAGTAAATGTTGCTAATGTATTCACTTCAGAATTATGGGCTGAAGACATACATAAGTTAAAAACGTAATGATTTATTACGGTTTTACAATTTGTCAATAAAAATTGTTGGCCATCCATGATTTTTGTTAACATGTCCAGAAAAAAAATATACTATCAGGTTGGTGTCCTGCATACTGTGGTACCATACAGAAAATGCTTATGGCTCTGTAATACAGACCTGATTGTAATCGGCCACCTGTTTTGAGGTTCTAGGCTCACAGTCCCTAGGAAAAGTGATGATGCATAATTCAAGGCTGTGCATAATTAATTCTGTCACGTGCTGCCTCATCAGGCCCCATACTAAGTAAACTAGCAAAGTTTCTTTAAAGAGTATCTTTAGTTTCAGGTGACTTTTCATAATAAGCTGTCATGTGCACATGAGGAATGACTATAACAATTATTTTTGGCCATTGCAGGTCTTGTATTATGCATTGTTTCATTAATTTTTCCCTCTGCATGCTCTTATTTTTGGTTGTTTCTGAGCTAGTTGGTAGATACTGGCTGTAGAGATGAGTGGTTTGATCAACAAAGGATCTAGTTTGTATAAAATTTCCTGAAATTTACAATTTCATTTGAATTCAAACACTTTGAGATTCGATTTGCAGTTCGCAAAAGAAAAAATTTGATTTGCACCGTTTCTCACACTGCAGGCAGGCTTCCCCATAATGTTCTGAAGCTATGACATCTTACGGATTTTCAAACTTTGGTGGTCAGTGCATGGACAATAAACGATCAGCGGTTCAAAGCAAAGCACAGTTTACATGGCAAAGTTGTTTTCCATCTCCAGAGTCACTAGCTAAGCCTCTCTCTTTCATGTAGAATATAAGCTCTTATGATCAGTGGGGTCCTCTCTCTCTCGCCTTGTTGCGCAACCTATAATGGTAAGTGATGTTTTCTTTCTCTCTCTCGCTATCCCTCTCTCCTCTACATCTATTTTCTAATTACAAGCTTTCCACTATTGAGATTGGCCAAAATGTATTCATCGCGAAACAAATTTTGACAGAACATTTTGCAAATTTGATTGTCAATATAGCTGCTCATCTTTACCTAGCTGCTATGATTTCTCCCATACACTGAGCACTCAGACTGTGCTGTTCTCCCTTCTCTATGTAGTATGTAGCACACATCCAGAATAAACAGCAGCATAGAGGATATTACATAGCTGTACTGAGCAGTGTAGCTGTGGATACAAAAGTAAGGTTAGATAATGCAATTATTAGAAAGCAGCAGAACAGTCTATGTGTGTCTGTGCCTTCCAACTTTACTCTGCTTCTCAAATCGCTCCTCCTGCTTTCCCTGTTCATATTTACATCTATAGGCAACTGCAATTTGATGTTTCAGTGAGCCAACCTTATGTCTTATTTTGATCTTGATGGATTTTAGCTGTTGTCTAGAGTAAATGATGAATGTATCAGGCAAAAGTAGAGAAATTAGCATATGTCTGATAAAAGTGTTAATAGTTTATTTTTATCTATTAGAAAAATGCAAAGTGAATGAACAAAAGCTTAATCTAAATCTAACAATAATTGGTGTGACCACCCTTTGCCTTCAAAATAGCCTGTTCTTTTAGTTTCATGTGAACACAGTCAAGTATTTTGCAGGATTATAATCAGGTGTAGCAATCAATTATACCAAACTGATGACAATGATCATAATATTTAAATGAAGGTTGAAATACAGTCATTAACTGAAACAAAACAGCTGTGTAAGAGGCTTAAAACTGGTTAATGAAAAGCCAAACTCTGCTACAAGGTTATGGAAGACAGTTTCATAGCACAGGTCATCCACTATGGTAAGACTGAGCTCAGCAACAAGACACAAGGTGGTTATACTGTATCAGCTAGGATAAAACTTCGAAGGGTTTCAAGATGTGCTGATCAAAACCTAGAAATAGGCAACGTTGAGGAGCATAGACTCGGTGGTTGGTCAAGGAAACTTAGTGCATCAGATTAAAGATACATAATGCTTACTTCCTTTCTAAATCAGATGTCAAGCACTGTCATCAGCTCACAACTGGGTGCAACCAGTGAGATCCATCTGAACACATCTATTGTTCAGGGAGTCTGGCCAGAAGTGGTCTTCATGGAAGAATTTCAGCCAAAAAGACAGTAAAAGCACCATAAGGTGCGAAACAGCTGTCACCTCTACGTTTTGTAGACTATACTGTTGCCTATTACCTTGCTTTTACAATGATGAAAAAATAAAATTTTAACACATTAAGGCTGGTTTCACATTTACGTTCCATTCAGCTCCGCCTACGTCTGCATGTATCCTGCATCCTGTTTAACATTGGGTATGCAGGCCGTGCAGATACGTTTTGACACTGCGCTGAACTGCGTCAAACGCAACACTGCGCAGCGTCATCAACACATGCGGATGCATCTGCATGGCCTGCGTACCCAATGTTAAAGATAGGTACGCAGGATGCATGCAGACGTAGGCGGAGCTGAACGGAAGAGGGGCGACAGTGGGCGGGGCTTAACGGAGGAAGTACGCAGCCCTCCGCAGCTCTGCCCAACGTAAATGTGAAACCAGCCTTAGTGAGTGTTAGTGAAAACCTTCATTTTCTGATATGAACTGTTTGCTTCTTCAATGGCTGAGCATTTCTTTGTATAAAAAGGTAGTGTTACCTGACTACACAGAACGCATAATCACTGAATAACAGAATCCTCAATACTTGGAAAGATTTATATTGCTTACTTCATTTCTACATCAGAAGATGTCCAGCAGTGCCATCAGCTCAGAACTGGGAGCAACCTGTAACATCCAGCTACACCCAACTATTGTTCAGGAAAAGGAGCCTAATCGGCCAAGAAAATAGGGTGGGTCAACATATAAAGTAATCCAAAAAAAGAGAGAAAACTAAACCCTCAAATAATTTGAATTCAAATTGAATATTTTTTTATTGAATTTCACAGAATATTTAAAAAAAAAAAACACATAGGCAAGGATTATGCACCATGAAAGAACAGCACATTGGATGAGAAGTAAAATCCAATAGATGAGTCAGGCTATAAAATCTTGGTCAATACTTAAACAAATATAAAAATGGTCAAAATTAATTGGCAACACAGTAAAGGCTTGCAAAAAAATGTCTAGTGAATAAGAATTATTCTTGATACACGGATCCCCAACAAAACAAGGTATACATGTGCCACCTAGTGGTTGAGATGAATCAATGCTATTCATACATTTGCATACAATGTTGGGGAATCAGTACATAGGAAACCTAGGACATCATCTATGGTGTTGGGAACCATAAAACGTCTAATGCAGTATAGATGATAATGTACACGGGTCTATATAGCAGGCCCTTTTTATGAAGCAAACCAAAGTGCCCAGAAGCAAAAAGGATAAAGGTGCTATAGTGTTATATGGTCTGAAAAAACATGTCATTATGTAAATCAGATAGAGAGCTTGTGACCTAATAGGAATCAAATGATAACCCTGTGGAAATAAAGTAAGTGACCCACCTTATTCATTAGAGTCTAAAGTACTTAGTGTTGTAGTATGCTGGTCAGTCACTACCTTATTCATCAAGCTGCTGATGAAGCTTGATGCGAAATGTGCGTCAAGGGGCACTGGATGAGACATTACCACGGTGGGTTGCTTGTCTCAGTCTTATTTGCTTTGTACTGGGTCATAGATGAATAATGCATTGACTGACCAGCATATTACAGCACTAAGCACTTTAGACTAATGAATAGGGTGGGTCACTTATTTTGTTTCCACAGGGTTATCATTTGATTCCTATTAGGTTACAAGTGATAACACTAAAAGTCTATTCCCTGGCCTCAGTAAAATACTAGCTGTCGTCTTCTACTCTTACCGGCGCCGCTCTGGTTCAGCTCTGCCATCTTGTGACAGCAACGTCTGACTGACCAGAAGTCAGACAGAATGGTCACAAGCGCTCAAAGTAAGTCTATTAAGTCTGCGTTCTGATCTTGTTCTGGCTCTCATTGAAGTATATTGAGTAGTGACTTCCGAATCACCCAGCAAACACTGAAGCTATTCGACAGGTCACAATTGGCAGAAGACTGGAGCAGCACCGATAACAGAAGAAGATGGCGGTTGGTAAGTATACTACACATCGGAAACATACCTTAGTGACACCACTCTGGCCGTGAAATAAATAAAACATGACGGAGTAGAGCTTTAAATGGAGCAGAGGTGCCTATAGACAAAGAATAGAGCAGAGATTGAGCATGCACACCTCTGCCCCACCAAAGACAGGATGCTTAGTGCTCCATTATCCAAATCGTCCCAGGTCCCAATATTCTGATCTCCACAGAATTTTTAAAATGAAGTTTAAATTCTGGAACTACTCTTTTAAATGTTAAAATATAACATGGACCATAGCAATCTACCTAGCAAAGACTCTACATTATAAACATGTCATGTAAAATTAATTTAAATATATTATGTAATAAATAAGAAAATGTTAGCATACAGTGGGGAAAAAAAGTATTTAGTCAACCACTAATTGTGCAAGTCCTCCCACTTAAAAAGATGAGAGAGGCCTGTAATTGACATCATAGGTAGACCACAACTATGAGAGTCAAAATGAGAAAACAAATCCAGAAAATCACCTTGTCTGATTTGGCAAGACTTATTTTGCAAATTATGGTGGAAAATAAGTATTTGGTAATTAACAAAAGTTAATTTCAATATTTTGTTATATATCGTTGTTGGCAATGACAGAGGTGAAACATTTCCTGTGAGTTTTCACAAGGTTGCCACACACTGTTGGTGGTATATTGGCCCATTCCTCCATGCAGATCTCCTCTACAGCAGTGATGTTTTGGGCCTGTCGCTGGGCAACACGGACTTTCAAATCCCTCCAAAGGTTTTCTATGGGGTTGAGTTCTGGAGACTGGCTAGGCAACTCCGGGACCTTCATATGCTTCTTACGAAGCTACTCCTTCGTTGCCTTGGCGGTGTGCTTGGGATCATTATGTTGAAAGACCAATTCACATTTCATCTTCAATACCTTTGTTGATGGAAGGTGGTTTGCACTCAAAATCTCTCGATACATGGTCCCATTCATTCCTAATGTCCACGGATCAGTCGTGCTGGTCCCTCTGCAGAGAAACAGCCCCAAAGCATGATGTTGCCACCCCCATGCTTCAAAATAGGCATGGTGTTCTTTGGATGCAACTCAGCATTCTGTCTCCTCCAAACACAACGAGTTTTGTTTCTACCAAACAGTTCTACTTTGGTTTCATCAGACCATATGACATTCTCCCAACACTCTTCTGGATAATCCAAATGCTCTCTAGCAAACTTTAGATGGGCCCGGACATGTACTGGCTTAAGCAGGGGGACACGTCTGGCACTGCAGGATCTGAGTCCCTGGCGGTGTAGTGTGTTACTGATGGTATCCTTTGTTACAGTGGTCCCAGCTCTATGCAGGTCATTCACTAGGTCCCCCCTGTGTGGTTCTGGGATTTTTGCTCACCGTTCTTGTGATCATTTTGACCTCACAGGGTCATCAGATCTTTCGTGGAGCCCCAGATCGAGGGAGGTTATCAGTGGTCTTGTATGTCTTCTATTTTCTTATTATTGCTCCCACAGTTGATTTCATCACACCAAGCTGCTTGCCTATTGCAGAATCAGTCTTCCCAGCCTGCTGCAGGGCTACAATTTTGTTTCTTGTGTCCTTCGACAGCTCTTTGGTCTTCACCATATTGGAGTTTGGAGTGTGATTGTTTGCGGTTGTGGACAGGTGTCCTTTATACTGATAAGTTCAAACAGGTGCCATTACTACAGGTAATGAGTGGAGGACAGAGGAGCCTCTTAAAGAAGAAGTTACAGGTCTGTGAGAGCCAGAAATCTTGCATGTTTTTAGGTGACCAAATACTTACTTTCCACCATAATTTGCAAAATAAATCTTGCCAAATCAGACAAGGCGATTTTCAGGATTTGTTTTCTCATTTTGACATAGTTGTGGTCTGCCTATGATGTCAATTACAGGCCTCTCATATTTTTAAGTGGGAGAACTTGCACAATTGGTGGCTGACTAAATACTTTTTTTCCCCACCGTATATTGACTGTGAAATTTAAAGTGAACCTGTCAGCAGGATTTTGCTAAGTAAATTACAGGCATTGTCAGGATGGCAGTGTTAAACTGATTAAAATATTTGAGGTGAAGAATTCCATCTTGTGGTTCTTGTGTAATCAGTGTAGCAAGTTTTCAGAGAAGCCCGTGCTCTGGAGTGGAACTGTAGGCAGAGTCTTTTCTTGGTGCTCTAGGCCAGAGAAACCAAGGAAAGACCTGCTCACAGGCCACCCCGAGGCACAGTCTGTCTTTCTCTCTATGATGAGGTTGTGCTTCGGGGCAGCCTGTGGGAAGGTCTTTTCTTGGTTTCCCTGGCTTAGAGCAGAAAGATAAGATATCTGGACAATGTACTGCAGAAAACAATAATTTTCAAGCCAATTAAGAATCATCACATCCAATGAACAATCGTTTGGTTCATTTATATGGTGTTTGTTGGCCAGTTTAGACAGCCAGATAGTTGGAAACCAGTGTAAATCTCTTTCCCTATCAGCCAATCTAACGGAAGTAAAAGACTCACATATTATTTACATGATTTCCATGTTGAAAACAAACACATTTAAAAAAGTGTTCACATGCTGTCACTCACCATAGACTAAAATTGATAAAAACTCTTCCTCAAAAATAATGCTTTAGTACAGGGTTGCACTCAGTGGGAATGACTTTAAACCAATGCACACAGAAAAAAAAATCACAACAGCTCGCAAGTCAAGAGCTTCACCTAGTGGACATTTGTAAAATGACTACTATAAAGGAATTCCAAAATCACTTGGATGTTGGAGATTTCTGAGCTAGAATTATCCTGTTTGTACAGGATTAGTTTGAAGATATATTTCTCATTAATATGTATTCCTTATTTTATGATTTTTTTTTAGCCCCAGATTATGTTGGAAAACATTTGCTAAACAATATGCATTAGAATTGTCTTATTTACCAAAAAAAAAGTACATGGTCCGATTCAAATCTGAGACAATTAATGCCACAGGTTTTAGTGTGACAATGATTCACAGAAAACAAATTAGTGTATGCCAATAATACAATAGAAGGGCTCCACACAGAGTAAAATATTATATTTTATTAAATATACATATAATCATTCATTCACTTTAAGATTTCAAAAATAAAATAAAATATACCAGGGAAATTCACACATAAAAGCGGACATAAAAGGTGAGATAATGGTGGATGATTTGACCACTGGAATCAAAGATGATACAGTGCATAATTCTCCCCATGGAGATAGATAAGTAATATCATACAATAAATACACAAGTAAAGTTAAAGTACATGTGCATGGAGAAAATAAGTGAGAATATAACCAATGACATAATAAATAGCATGAGATGGTAGATATATTACCAAAATCTTCACTAGAAAATGTCCCTGCCCCGATGCGCATTTCGCATGTGGTTTTCTCAAGGGGACCACTTTTTTCATTTATTTTCTTTATTTACAGTTTTTAACATGTCTACAAAACATGAAAGTGTGAATCAGCATAAAAAAGAAGTACCGTATTTTTTGGACTATAAGACACAACAGACCATAAGACGCATGGGACCATAAGACGCACCCCAAATTATCAAAAGGAAAATAGGGAAAAAAAATAATGTGTCAAATATAGTGTTGAGCGATACGATACTGCAAATATCGGGTAT
>VIAB01024994.1:0-12663 GCA_009801035.1 Oophaga pumilio | reverse complement strand
ATGTATATATCATAGATCAGTATTATGTTTGTGATTTTACAGGACTATATTTGTGTGTGGTATAGCAGAGTGTACATTAACTTACATTTAATTAGGAAAATGTAGCTAAGCACTAAAGAGTACAAAGATTACAATGATTTTCTGTAACTGGAAATTTACTGATTAAAACTTGTCCATAAAATAGCACCCATAAATTATAGGATCATACAGCACTTCACATGAATCCCACAAAATAATGTAAAATGCAAAGCTTGTTTTATTACCAAGTTATTTTCTGTGCATAAGACCTTGCTATGACCATGAGCCCTAAGGCTCAGTTCTTTTTCCAAATCCACAAAAATAATAAACAGAATAGACGGCAGTGTCAAATAATTCCAAAAGTAAGAAATAACTCAATTCTGGATAAAAGGATAGTGGGATGCAATCCTATAAGAAAGGACAAAAGAAAACAATCCTAGAGTTAATATGTGGAAATGTTTTTTTTTGTGCTCCAAGCTTTTAATGAATCCTACCATATTGTACATGCAGTCTCACCTTTGGACAGCATGGTATAGAGAAAGAGAATCGAAGCAGAATGATATATAGTAAAAGATTCAGATTAACTTGCATTTTCTTAGTTGTATAAAAATCAGTCCAGTATGAGTGGTCCTTCTCAGTAACTGACACTTATCTCAGCATGTCCAACCATATACAGTAGGTAAAACTGTCAATCGCTGAACGGGACCTCCCACTGAACTCATATGCATAGAAACACCAGGGATTTCAAATAATAAAATGCAAGCTTTACTGAATCTTTTTCCAAGGAAATGTGTACCTATTTAATCAATTTGTAGAAAATAGAAAAATATCCAGCGTGTTGAATAAACTTCAGAAGACTTTATTGAAGAATTATAAAGTCGCACCAGTGTTCATGGGCAGAAAAAATGTGCAAATCTAGCATACGCGTTTCAGAACTTAATCCTCATTCATGAGCTGTTGATGAGTTTTTGATGTTGCAGATTTTCTGCAGCATTTCTGCATCTATTCAGTCAATCTGGTTGCTTGTGTTTTTTAATTGTGCTTTTGATGCTGCAGTTTTTTGTCTCTTTTTGGTATGTCATATTTCAAATAAAAGTGCTTCACTTTTTATACTTCCTGGTTTTTGGCAACATTTTATTGATAAAGTCATGTGTGAATTACATCTTTTTACTGGTGGATTTTCCTCATCTAATGCAAGTATATGGAGAAAATTTGAATATAAACCTCAGTGTATCTGCAAAAGAAAATTCACGTATTGCGGATTTGAAATGCACCACGGGTCAGTTTACACTGAGTAAAAAAAGCCCAGTGAGAAGGAGACACTGCGTTTTTGATACAGCAAAAATACACAATTAAAAACTCACCAAAATATCATTGTGGGCACACAGCCTAAGGCCACATACACACATTGAGTATCTGGTGAGTTTTTTACCTCAGTGTTTGTAAGCCAAAACCAGGATTGGGCAAAAAATGCAGACGTGGCAAACATATTTCTATTATGCCAGAGTCACACTATTGTATCAAATCCAATGTGAGTGCATCCGATGCAATATGCTAATGACCCTCAGCTACTGTGCTGCAAGTGGGAGCCAAGTGTCATGCTACATGCTAAACAGGAAAAAACCATGTGCTCTGATCCTCTCGCATGACAGGACAGGAGAATGTAATTTCTCCATCTCCTCTGCTGCCCGCGTCAGCGGGAATAGCACTGCATTCGGGTGATATCGGAGTGCCGTACCATGTTTCACTTACACCCATAAACTTGTATGAGTGGGAGTGAGCCAAGTTTCGCTGCCAATTGCAACATTCTGTGATTGTTCTCTCATGCCGGATGTTTTATCGCATACCACTCGGCCATGTTATACGCTAGTGTGACTCCCGCCATATATTTATCCGCTGATTGTTCCACTCATAGTTTTGGCTTACAAATACTGATGTAAAATACTGACAAATTACGGATAGTGTGAACGTGGCCTAAGGCCTCGCTCTCATGATCGTTTATGTCAGGTGAGTAGTGATGAGCGAGTATACTCGTTGCTCGAGTTTTCCCCGAGCAGCTCGGGTTGTCTCAGAGTATTTGGAAGTGCTCGGAGATTCAGTTTCTGTTGCCATAGCTGCATGATTTGCGCCTATTTGACAGCCTGAATACATGTGGGAATTCTCTAACAAGCAGGCATTCCTCACATGTATTCAAGCTGTCCAGCAGCCATAAATCATGCAGCTGTGGCAACAAAAACTACATCTCCGAGCATTTCCAAATATTCGGACACCACCCGAACTGCTCGGGGAAAACCTGAGCAACGAGTATACTCGCTCATCTCTACAGACGAGTGCTATCAGATATTTTATCAGTTAGTACTCAAGTTAGTACTCAAGCTAATGTTATTCTCTGGGGCAGTGCAGATTCGCAATTTTTTTTCATGCCGATTTCACATGAGGAAAAAATTGCAGCATGCTGTTATTTGCAAAACATCAGACTTCACTCGGATAACATCTCAGTACAGTCCGATATCTGTGGACGCAGACAGCGGCAAAATTATATTCCCCATCTTTTTCTCACTTGTGCTTCAATTCTTTCAACCGAGAGAATCTGATGACACTATGCTGACTCTCAAATTAGAATCAGAGTTTGATCTGAGTGTCATTACCATAATCAATCCGATTCTCTCGAAGGAAAAATTATACGCTTATGTTACCACGGCCTAATTCTCATTTTGGTAATACAAATTCAATACATGATTACTGGTGAGGAAAAACCTTTAAGGATTTTAAGAATAATATAAATGGTAATAAGCTTGACAAAATTATTTTGTGGACTTGATGAAGACTGCATCTGGAATCATTTCTCAGCTTCTGCTTGAAGCTTTTGTTATTTTGTTTGTATTCTCACTCAGAACAGTAGATCCGTAGATCAACTGGATGGTAATATAAAACTTCAAAAATGGAAAGCAAATATCTTAAGTAAAAAAACAAATAAATATAGACACCGAAAAATCCATTGACATAACATCTCCAGCAAAGGTTCATATTTTTACTTTCTTCATAGAGAATTTTATATGGTCTATGACACAGTTAAATGTCACTGGAGAAAAAAATATATTCCATTTAGCCCTAAGCAAACATACGCCTTAGAAGGACTAGCTTTCCATATGCAAAAACTATTTTTACTGCTTCCAACTGAGACATTTTTATAAGCAAGGCTAAGATCTGTCTGGTAAGGTGCTGAATGCTAAGAACTTGCTTGGCAGATACTCTGCAGCTGAATGACTTGAATCACTAAATCCCCAGCTGAGTGTTTTGAAGCTAACAGCATTTACACTCTGCAAGAGGATCAATACTGCACCTCGATTGATTCTCTTCACTGGCAGAACCAGGATTATTCACAGTATGAGACAGTATTCCCAGTCTTATCCAGTCTTATTTTATAGGCTGTAATAAAAAGGCATGATGTTCTAAACACAAACTTATATAAGTAGGACTGTGTCAGTATTGCACGGCTATGCCTATCACATTTACAAACTGAAGCTTAAAAAAAGCATATGTTCTCCTCCTAATGTTGACTCAATGGCTGAAAGACTTCTATTTATTGAAAGCTCCACTTTGTAAAAAAAGATATCAGAACTAAATTTGAAATGTGCTGCATGTGTTTAAGGAAGTCCCAAGGCAATTTAGAAATGTCATGCAATTTTGTTCTTTTGGCAGGTTAAAGTAAGAAATTGTTTCTGCAACACATTTAATGCTCTCATACACTACTTCAAATCACCTTATAATTTGCACTGTCAGTCACATTCTAGTGCGTAACAGTTATTATAAAATGTATCGCTGCTGCAATGACAGCTCTGGCAGTCCCTTCTCTTTCTTCCATAGTATTTAATCTGACACATCTCTCTGCTGTAAACAGGCAAAAAGCCATGTTTATGTGATGATGTAGAAGTGCAGTGCAGCTGTTCGCTTTCTGTAGTCGTGCTGAACCAGCGCCGTTCTTCCAAATGATGCTTAATGGAATGGCTTACATTCTGCAAATGGATACAATGCACATTTTAGCTCTGTTATATCTAATTTTTACAGCTCATTGGTCAGAGGGTTGGAACTGTCACCCTATGTTTTTTCATCAATTACAATCTATATGGAAACATGCATTTTTATTGTAATCTGTTTCTGCATTTTTTTCTTACTTTCTTATCTGCTAGTTAAAGCACCACTTCTGCAATTTTTTTTATTTTTTTCTGCTGGAGTGGTGCCTCTTATGTAAGTTCCCTGCTAGTGATGAGTGAACTTGCTCGGATAACGTGTTGTCCGAGTATGCTTGAGTGTTATCGAAGTGTCTTGGCCGTGCTCGGATAATATGTTCGAGTCCTCGTAGCTGCATGATTCGCAGCTGTTAGAAAGCCACAACACATTCGGGGATTGCCTGTTTGTTATGCAATCCCCTATGAATTGCGGCTGTCTGATAGCCTCAAAACACAAAGTCGCAGTAACCTGGACATATTATCTGAGCACTCCCAAGATACTAGATAACACTTTATCTGAACACTTTCACTCATCACTAGTGATGGGTGAGAACTAAAATGCTCGGTTGCTCGGGTCGAGCAAATCGGTGTACTCAGGTACTCGGACAGAACAACGAGCCAAATGTAAGTCTATTGGTGACCCAAGCATGTTTACCGCGATCCCCCCCTGAGGTCCTTTTAAGGCCAAAAAAAGTCTGAAAATGATGGAAACACTGCTCAAAAGACATGGGGACATCATGGGGATCGCCCCTGGAAGGGTTTCTGACTCCTAGATTACAGATTTAAACAATGTTGTCAGAGTTTCATGCCATTTTTACCGGTGCACCAAAAAACATACCAAAACGAAACCAAAACGGATTTTGAAGGGAAATATGTAAAGGTACATCCTTTCCAGGTTAATGACTTGTATATAAGGCAAAATCATTAACCTCAGACCAAAATGTTCCTCCCCCACTTGGGCTAAGTGTAGACGCAGCGTTTTTGAAGCGTTTTTCAACTTTAACATTGCTTTCAACCAATACAAATGCATTTACTTGGAAATATGATTGTAACATTTAACAACCCTAGATGGCCATGTGGTGTGTGACACATAAGCAGACACATCTTGTTTCATTTATGAATGAGGGACTCAAATTCACAGAGCCTATTTTTACAGGAGCATCGGGCGACATTAATCTTCTTAAAGGGCCATTATTAAACAGTGGGTCTCCTAACCTGTTATTGCCTATGCAGTGAGTGGATGGGCTGCCAAGAATAACGACGCACCACAATATCCCTTTCACAAGAGGTACAGGAGGGCTTCCAGAAAAAATTGAATGCAAGGCCTGGCTTGCCGCAAAGTTACATGCACCCCAATAAACTTTTCAAGCCACGTACTGGATGGTCACCGGAAAATCCACTTCACATTATTCGTTATGTACTCTCATTCTGTTTTCTTATTAATTGACGGTAAGGCCTGCCCTGCTACCAAGTCATATTCACCCCAATAAGCCTTTGAACCCACATACTGGATGGGCCCAGGAAAATCCACTTCACATTATTTATTTTGTACTCTCATTCCCTTTTCTTATGCATTGACTGCAAGGCCTGCCTGCTACCAAATCATATGCACCCCAATAAGCCTTTGTACCCACATACTGGATGGGCACAGGAAAATCCACTTCACATTATTCATTTTGTACTCCCATACTCTTTTCTTATGCATTGACAGCAAGCCCTGCCCTGCTGCTATGTCATATACACCCCAATATGCCTTTGAACCCAGGTACTGGATGGGCACAGGAAAATCCACTTCACATTATTCATTTTGTACTCACATTCTGTTTTCTTATGCATTGACTGCAAGACCTGCACTGCTACCAAGTTATATGCACCTCAATTAGCCTTTGAACTGACATACTCGATGGGCACAAGAAAATCCACTTCACATAATTCATTTTGGACTCCCATTCTGCTTTCTTATGTATTGACTGCAAGGCCTGCCCTGCTACAAAGTCATATGCACCCCAATAAGCCTTTGAACCCACATACCGGATGGGCACAGGAAAATCCACTTCACATTTTTCATTTTATACTCCCATAATCTTTTCTTACGCATTTACAGCAAGGCCTGCCCTGCTAACAAATCATATGAACCCCAATATGCCTTTGAACCCACATATTGGAGATGGGCACAGGAAAATCCACTTCACATTATTCATTTTGTACTCCCATTCTGTTTTCTTATGCATTGACTGCAAGGCCTGCCCTGCTGCAAAGTCATATTCACCCCAATATGCCTTTGAACCCAGGTACTGGATAGGCACAGGAAAATCTACTTCACATTATTCATTTTGTACTCCATTCCCTTTTCTTATGCATTGATTGCAAGGCCTGCCCTGCAACCAAGTCATATGCACCCCAATATGCCTTTGAACCTAGGTACTGGATGTGCACAGTAAAATCCACTTCACATTATTCATTTTGGACTCCCATTCCCTTTTCTTATGCATTGACTGCAAGGCCTGCCCTGCAACCAAGTCATATGCACAACAATAAGCCTTTGAACCAACATACTGGATGGGCACAGGAAAATCCACTTTACATTATTCAGTTTGTACTCCCATTCCATTTTCTTAAGCATTGACTGCAAGGCCTGCCCTGCAATCAAGTCATATGCACCCCATTAAGGCTTTGAACCCACATACTGGATGTGCACAGGAAAATCCGCTTCACATTATTCATTTTGTACTCCCATTCTGTTTTCTTATGAATTGACTTCAAGGCCTGCCCTGCTACTAAGTCATATGCACCCCAATTAGCCTTTGAACCCACATACTGGATGTGCACAGGAAAATCCACTTCATATTATTCATTTTGTACTCCCATTCTGTTTTCTTATGCATTGACTGCAAGGCCTGCCCTGCTACCAAGCCATATGCACCACAATAACCCCAATACCCCCATGGAAGAAACTTGAATGAGGGCCTCGTAAAAAAAAATGTCCCATTAAAAAGGAGCGAGTCTCCTAAACTTGGAATGCCCATACACCAAGTGTCACGTATAGTGTACAGTTCCTATAGCGTCTTGTGCTTGGGTGCGAGGAAAACACAGGAGACATAGGTTGAAATGAAATGACTTGTATTACTTCATACAAGCATGCTGAAAAGTTCACACAGTTTGCAGGAACAGCGACAGGAGACACAGCAGGCCAGAGTAACTTCAAGCACTACAATAAATCTCCAAAGCAGGTTCAGGATCTCTTCTCTGTACCGTCATTCCTCTGCAAACATGGATTCACCAAATAGCAGGTTTCCAGAGTCCAAAAGTGTTCCAAGGTTCCTCAGTAGGGAATAGCTGGAGTACAAGTCCAAGGTTTCCAGGAGTCAGGTCACAGACTGACTGAGGCTTGATTCAGGAGCACTGATTGTTCAGCTGAGGCTGCTTAAGAAGCAAGAGGGAAGAATCAGGGCGGGAACATGAAAACTGAAACTCCATATTAACTGAGGGCAAGAGCTGCAGAAAGACAGAAATCAAAATGGCCGACGGAAAACCGAGTTTCAAGGAACATGTCAACAGAGACAAAGAACCTTACACCAAGTATATGGTCTGGCAAATATTTTCTCCTGTGGAGTACACCTCAATCTTTTCCATAACAAGTATTTTACGCCCAGCATAACCACCCACCCTTGTTAGGAATTCAACACTGACTGTAGCAGTTAACCCTAGTGATCTAGTGGCGGTGGATGATGAGCCGTGGAGGAAGGCCTGATTAAAAATTTTGCTCAATTTAAAGAAGCGGGTCTCCTAGACTTGGAATGCCCATACACTGGCTGGCAAATATTTCCCCCTGGGGGTAGATATCAACATAGTGTGCACATATTTTTTTAAGGGCATCATAAACATCTTGCAAAACTGTAACGTGGTTTCCTACACAGTTGCTGCTGTGAAGATGCAGGTTTTTAGTAAAAATATGGCGGATGAATCGTTGGATGAAGTGACCAGGAAAAGGGGCATGGTGATGACAGGAATGGGAAAGTACATGATTAATAACAGCAGAGGCTATGGGAGGTATGAGAGCCAGGATACAACCTACAATGATTTGTCGTTTAGCCACCATCGATTACCAGAATCGGTTTCATGCCCGTCAGAAGATCGGTGTAACAGCTGCGCCTATGAGACTTGGCCTAAGACATGCCCATCCAAAATATGTTGCAAAACACACACATGTCTGTATGAAGGGCAAAGTGCAACATGTTCGTGAGATGCTCAATTACAGAAAGCAGATCAGTGTCGGAGGAAAACCAAACAAACTGATGGATGCTCGTGAAAAACTAAGTTTAAAGAGGAGTGCACTGTTAGTAATGAAAAACACACCCATGGCACAAGCTTCTTCATCTTCACCCATACATATTACCAATAAGATCCAAATGTCCCAGTTGAAAATTATTTGTCATAGTGACGAACACTGTTAAAGGAATGCCACTAAACGTAAATAACCACGAACTTTGGAAACAACAGATTTCCTCTTTACAAGATATGGACGATGATGGTATTCATGATGACTTTGAAAATTACCACATCCACACCAAATAATGCTCAACCATAGATACCACATCGTACTGAGCCTATTAAAGTTATACCCAATTATAAGGGGCTGAATGTGGTCATGGAAATACTCGGACACATCTCATGCATATGAAACCAAAAAAAACACCTAAGTGGAAAAATGATGTACTAGTCCATTAGAACAATATAATCTTTGTTAAGAAAACAACATACAGGGATATGAAAATGGGGTGAAAGAAACACCCACAGTGGATGTAAACACTGCACACAATATTTGGGTTAAAATTGGAAGGGGCACATCACCCCCTACAACCCTCAAATGGTTAAATGTTATATTACAAAAAGTTATCTCTTATCTTATATTGGTGCTAGTTGCACACCAACTCAACTAGCACCATTAACAATCACGTCCACGTCCTTGTTCCAACGCAGCGTTCAGTTGTCCATACCCCAGTCCTTGGAAGGCAAGCGGAAATACGCAGCCAATGCCACAGTACTAAATTCACACATTTCTCATCTGTTTGCGATGGAAATGTTGCATTTTAGGCTTGTGCAAGATGGAAGCTTTCCGCAACCTGATGGCGGTGACCGTAACAAGGTACTCGGTCCCCACCCGCCAAGTGTACCACATCATTACCCGGGCCCTCAACAATGCTGTCACAGGGAAAGTGCACCTAACCACTGAAACGTGGACAAGTGCTTGTGGGCAGGGATAGTTCATCTCGCTGACGGCACACTGGGTTAGCGTTGAATAAATCATGAGCCAGTCGGATATTGGGAGACAATGTTACAGATGTATGGAGGAGACAGTTTCTGGAAGGCTTTGTATGTAATAGTTAGGTTTCTGAACTTTATTAGCCTATGGGCAATAGGAAGGCAGTGAAGGGCCTGGCAGAGAGGAGAGGCTGGGGAATAACGGAGGGACAGTTGGATTACTCTGGTCAGCAGAGTTTAGAATATATTTGAGTGGTGCAAGAGTGCTAGAGGGGAGGCCAGAGAGTATAAGGTTGCATTAGTTGAGGCGGGAGATCATGAGGGCGTGCACAAATATTTTTGAAGATTCTTGGAATGTACGGATCCAGGAAATGTTTTCGGGCCCTATGTAAATCTGGGTTGCCCCCACAGTCTACAGCTCCTGCACCTCCTCTTCAGCCTCCATCTCCAAAAGTAGCACATCAGTCAAATGCTGGAGGCACTGCAATACTGTCTCATCAATGCGGCAAAAGGCTGTGCTGAAGCTAATATGCTTAGGTGACAAAACGCACAATGATGAAGAGTTGTGGAGAGCTCTGAAAGAGCAGGCAGATCTGTGGCTGACAGCACTGAACCCATAGCCAGGCATGGTTGTGTGTGACAATGGCTGGAACCTGGTGGCTGCTCTGTGGCGAGGTGAGCTCGCATACTTGCCATGCCTTGCAAATGCGCTTAACCTCATTGGTCAACGTTTTCTGAAATGCGACATGGAGCTGCCAGATCTGCTAGGAAAAGTACAATGCTCTGCATACCCATTTTAGAAAGTCAGCTACAGCTTCATCGGCCCTTGCCGTGATTCAGCAGCGCTTGCAGCTTCTGGCTCAACGACTGCTGTGTGATTCCCCCAGGCCTTGAAACTCTACACTGCAGATGTTGGAAAGGATTTGTGAGCTGAAGAGGGCATTTGGTGACTAGTCTACCAGCATCAACAAGGTTGTTGGTATTCAGATTTGACTTCACACATAAGATTTCAGGAGTGAACATGGATGTCAGACATATGTACCCTCCTCCAAAACTTTGAGGAATCCAACAAGATGGTGAGCGTAAATGATGCCATCATTAACATCTCCATCCTGCTACTCTGTGTTCTAATCTGAATATTTATAGTTATTGATATAGTGCAAACATATTTACAGTTTAACCTTTTGAAAAACAACAGTTCTTAGCAACAATAATACCAATAATACAATAATTAAACCAAAATAAAACTACCCTGCTTGTCACAGCTTACAATCTACACTAACAATGATAACAATACAATAATTATACAGAAATAAAATGACCCTGCTAGTGACAGCTTACAATCTACACAAAGTAACAATGATAACTGTTGTGAATAATCTGGAGGCGACTTCTGAGCTGGAGCTCCTTCCGGTGGTTGCTGAGGGTAATGAACTAATTGTCGAATGGCCTTCAGCTGGCTCTGAATGGTCTGATATAAGTGACCTGAAATCCCTTCAGCCTTGCCGGTAATCAATTCTTCTTCCTGTCTTGCTTGGAGCTCTGCTTGTATTCCTGCTCTCATTCAGATAAGTGATTTGCTGTTTTTTTTCCTTTGGTTGGATTTTCCTTGCCTGGTTTGCTGCTTGCAGTGGCCTTCAGCCTGGTCCCCTTTTGGGGTCTGGCGCTGCAATTGTGCTCTTTTTGTATTTGCACTTTTGCTCTGTTCCTTTGTCACGATTTATTTGCTTAATTGCTGTGTGTTACACCAGAGATCTGATTTAGGTGGTAGAGATCGTGTGATCATAGATTTTTTGTTAATCAGAAGTGTTGGTATTTTTGTCAGGGTTTTTGTGGGTTGCAGTCAGAATTCTTTCCTATACTTTTCAATCTAGACAGATTGGGCCCCAGCGTTTGCTCATTCTATTTTCTGTCTGTGTCCGTATTTTCTTCTTGTCTAACCGCCATTACATGTTTGGGGGCTTCCTATTTCTTTGGGGGTTCTGCTCCGGGGCAGATAGCTTTCATCTTTCTGCTTTTAGGTGTAGTTATCTCTCCGGCTGTGACGAGGCGTCTAGGATCACCGTAGGTACGCTCCACGTCTACTTCTAGTGTTGCGGTGAATTTAGAGTACTGCAATCCAATAGTTTCCAGCCTCTCTGGTATATTACTACTTTGGCTATTTTTGCATTTTCTCCTCAGCTAAAGAAACATAACAGATAACTAGAGTTGAGCGAAACAGGTCGGTCAGATTCATAAGTCGCAGATTTTCGACAAAGTCGGGTTTCACCAAGCGAAACCTTACCATAGCATGAAGTCGGCCATGCGGTCGGCAAAACGAGCGCCAAAGCAGCATTTCCCAGAATGCTTGCAGGCGTTTTTTTTCAGCCAATGATCAAGGACGTACACTGTGGGCAATGAGATGACATGGGCAGAGTCCACCACCATCTTAGAGAAGGGCATTGCAGTGATTGACTTGCTTTGGGGGGCGTCATAGTGTCTATAAAAGCCCTGACCGCCGACCTCCATTTTACTTCTGCCGATCTTAACAGTAAGGAGAGCTTGCTTGATGTTTATCAGTAGGGAGAGAGTTAGGGCTGCTGGTGCTGATAGCAATTGTGCTGTCCAGTTAGTGTGCAGTGACAGGGGAGGATTTTCTTGTGTGCAGCAGCGCTGATTATTAGGCTGCCTGATAGCTGTATTGCTGTGTGTACACTGCTGTGTAGACTGCTTTTTACACAGCACTAACACTTTTATTCTTTTTTTCTGCACAGTTACCGAGCGTTCATTTTTTCCCACACTGTATAGAGCTGTACGCTCCTCATACACTACCGTGTACCGGCTGGTATCACGGACAAATACATGCTGACTATCTGTGTGTGACTCCGGAAATATATACGGAGATTTAAATTTTCCCAGACACTGTATACAGCTGTCCACTTCTGATACAGTACTGTATTTCTGCAGTTTTTATTATGGTCAAATCCATACTGAGTGAGCGTCTGTGTGTGACTCCAGAAATATATACTGAGATTTAATTTTTCCCCAACACCGTATACAGCTGTACTCTTCTTATATAGCACCGTTTTTCTGCTTTTTGTATTCTGGTCAAATCCATACTGAGTGAGCGTCTGTGTGTGACTCCGGAAATATATACTGAGATTTAATTTTTCCCCAACACCGTATACAGCTGTACGCTTCTTATACAGCACCGTTTTTCTGCTTTTTGTATTCTGGTCAAATCCATACTGAGTGAGCGTCTGTGTGTGACTCCGGAAATATATACGGAGTTTAAATTTTTCCCTACACCGTATACAGCTGTAAGCTCCTCATACAGTACTCTGCTGGTAATTTTTGTACATTTTCCCAAACATGAGGAAGTATGGTGGAAGAG
>VIAB01024991.1:19043-32745 GCA_009801035.1 Oophaga pumilio | reverse complement strand
CTCCACTCCCTGCCAACTTTTCTTCCCCCTTGACTTGCATTGGGGTGAGGTCGAGTTTCAATTGGAACACCGACTTTTTCCGATAGTCGGCCGATTTAGTTCGACTCGGCTTTTGAGAAAGTCGGGTGGTACGAAACCCGATTCAACCCTCCAGGAGGCAATGTCGCTCATCTCTACTGTTTAGCCATACAGTGAATCTTGGAAGGGACAGGGCGCTTTTTTCCTCCTTGAGCACAGATTTTCCTAGAATACTTTTTGAACTCCATTTACAGAGCCCTTAAGTGCTAGAAGAGCAGAATCCTCCCGCAATGGATGTTGCTGACTGAAAATTGCAAACTGCCATTGTAGAGGCCACTACGTTGTAGTCACCAGTACGTTGTAGTGCCCAGTACATGGTTCTGCCCAGCAGAAAGGAGCGAACCTTTTAAGGTTCGGTTCGGACTCGGCTAACGGACCTATGTTCGCGAACAGTTCAATTAACCGTTGGGCGAAAGTGTCCGAACCTCATTAAATTCAATGGGAGGCAACACCAAACAAGTAGACAACAACTTCAATTGACCCACAGTAGAAATTTTATAATGGTGCAGCAGTCAGGCACGGGCCATACATGAGACAGGGTCTGAGGCAGCATTTACAGCTACGAATTTAAGTTTCAATGAAGACCTGGTGGTTAAGGAAGCGGTGTAAGCCTTCTTAGCTGGAGACCTGATATCTCATGCAACACCTCCAATTTTTTGTACCACACTCAAATGGTACAAATATCACTTTCATACAGTACTATTGGTAGAAAAATGTAAGGAAAGTAACACATGTTGTTGACTGAACAATTGACCGACAGTAGAACCTTTTATAATGGCACAGAAGCAGTCAGCCATAGCCCATGCATGAGTTACCTTGGTCTGGCCCAGCATTTACTACTTGGAATTGAAGTTTCAGTGAGGACCTGGTGATTAAGGGAGCGATGTAAGCCTTCTTAGCTGGGAGACCTGGTACCTCATGCAACACTTCCAATTTTTTTTTTATTCCAGCTACACTAAGATGGCAGAAACATCAGTTTCATACAGTACTATTGGTAGAATAGGCAACCCACCAGATGAAGATCCTGCTTGGAGTCTCCATATTTCAAAAAAATTGTTTGTAACATCATCAGCAGTAACAACAGCAGGCACAGAAGACACCACAAAGATGGCACAGACTGCAATAATGCGAGATCGATGCATGAGACTTAAAATGACACCATCGCCTAGTCTGCCCAGTCTGCGACTGGGGTGTAACTTCATTGGAGATCTATGACTTGTTCATTTTGATGAAAGTTAGGCGGTCTACACTTTCACCGGACAACTGGATGCGCTTATCCATCAGGACACCACCAGCAGAGCTGAAGACACTTTCAGAGAGAACTCTGACTGCCGGGCATGACAAAACCTCCAAGGCATGACATGCGAGCTCAAGCCACTCTTCCATTTTTGAAAACCAAAATGCAAAAGGTTTCAACACCCCCCACAATGGTATTGATCTTGAGCTCTAGACACTCCTGCACCATCCTCTCCAGTTATTCACAACCTGTTAGACTTGTACTCTGTTCTGCTGGTGCACGGGCTCATCTAAAAAATGTGTGAAACACCTCACAGAAAATGCTTATGCCACTTACACTGCTGCTGCTTCTAATGTTTTTGCGATGACTCCTTGAAGTTCCCGGGGTTGGACGTCTAGAACTGGGATGCAAACTGTGTGCCTCACTGATGTCTTGAGGAAAACCACTGTAAAGATTGTCTACAAGCATGTTTTGACACTCCAGCATGCGCGCATTCCTTTCTGGGGGGGAGCATCTGGCTAAATTTACTCTTGTAACAGGGATCTAACAGAGTGGCAAGTCAGTAGTCAGCACTGTTTCTAACCTTAAGGATACGGGCATCGTGTTGAAGTGCAGCAAGAAGGCGCTCATGTGTCGGGCGCATCTATGAGGTGCAAGTCCATGGTGAGTTGATGGTGGAGTAACATTCAAAGTTGCTTCCTCCGTCCCCTGCCCCAACCACAAACAACTCAGAGGGGATCATTACCCTCTTCATCTCCTGACTGTTGCGTGTCCATCACCTCGTCATCCTTTATTTTTTCCTCAGCTCCTGGACCTTCACTAAGGCTGTGTTTCCATGATCAGGAAACACAGCGCTTTGGACCGAGCAGAAAGTCCGCTCCGCCCAAAGCTCCGCCCCCTAGTGAACGCGCGGTCAATCCGGATGTGTTTATTGAACACATTCGGAACACATCCGGAATGACCGCAGCACTACACAGGCCTGTGTTATTTCCCTTGCGGCGCCGCCGCATCGCCGCAAGAGAATAGGACATGCTGCGATCTAAAAAGACGCGCAGCATGTCCGTTAATGCAGGTCTGCTGCCTGCGTGTTTTTAAGCATAGTGGAGACGGGATTTCTTGAAATCCCCTCCACTATGCTGTAACATCTGGACGCTGCGTGTTTGACGCTGCGCCAGCGCACAGAGTCAAACATGCAGCAATTGCTGAGTGTTTCCTGACCGTGGAAACACACCCTAAATTTGTCTGGTACCATGAGCCCCCCCTCAATCACTGTAAGCCACCCTCCCATGGCACCCGCCTGTGTGACGACAGTCTGGAAATTTGAGATATTGTTATCCCTTCCGCATCTTCCTCTGCTTCTACCTCTTTCTCTGGGACCAAAATTCTATTCAAAATGTGCTACAGCAAGTAGATGACTGGAATAGTGATGCTGATGATGGCATCGTCATCGCTAACCATCTTAGTAGCCATTTCAATACTGTGCAGATGGGTGCAGAGGTCCTACATCTGTGCCCACTCTGCAAGCGTGATTTGCACCACATCTGGACTGTGTTTGCCCAGGCTATGCAAAAGGATATACTGCACCAGAGCTCGTCGTTACTGCCACAGTTGCTGCAACATGTGCAGAGTGGAAGTCCACCGTGTCAGCACATCGCAAATCAAGCGGTTAACTGGCAGGCCGAAAGACCCTAGTAATGATGCAAGTTGATGACGATCATTGGAAGTTAGCACACAGCGACCGTGCTTTCTGCAGCAGCGCATCCAGGCCGGGATAGTGGCAGAGAAATTGCTTTACCACCAGGTTGATGACGTGAGGCATTCAAGGCACAAATGTGAAGATGCCCCGGCGTAGGGCCACTACCAGGTTTGCACCATTATCTTACATGGCCTTCCCTGGCTCCAGGTTCAGTGGAGACAGCCATTGCTCTAAAGGTACTGTCACACTAAGCGAGATCGCTAACGAGATCGCTAAAGAGTCACCGATTTTATGACGCAGTAGCGATCTCGTTAGCGCCGCAGCTGTGTGTGACATGTAGCAGCGATGTGGCCCCTGCTGAGATGTCGTTGATCGCTTATGAACGTTCTGAGCCGTTTTTTGGTCGTTGGTGTCCCGCTGGTGAGCCTGAATCGCTGAGTGTGACACCCTTTATGAACAACTTTACCAGTGTCGCAGGTGGGACTAGATTTTCCCAGCGACCGCAGAGGTCGTTATACAGATTGCTGATCTCTGATGAGATCTTTGTGTTTGGAAGCTAACTAGCGACCACATAGCGATCGCACTATCGATCTCGCCAGGTTGTGTCGTTGTCGTGATCGCTAGTGCGATCGCTAAGTGTGACAGTGCCTTAACTCAGCCTGGAGCTGTCCACAACCCTTGAGCTGTGTGACTGCAATCTCCAAGGCATATTAATTTAAACACTACCTGATTGCGGTGAACAATGGCTCGCAGCACAGAGATAGGGGTGACTCTATCTGCACTGTTGGAATGCATGTTGAATTAAGGGAGATGTTTGGGGCACAGGTGGAGGCCCAAGAGGAGGTGGAGAAGTCACAGGCAGTGGAGGAAGTGTTAAATATAGATGTTTGTCCCTCAAGCCTTGGGGATTCAAAGACTTGTAGAGCAGACTGCCTACCCCTTAACCGCCTGTCCCCACAGTCACCAGAGTCACACAGTGCCCAGTCAGTGAGATGTAACGCTCCTAACCCATGTTTGCACGTCCAGGTGTAAGTGGCAAAATGCACCCTGGAAGACATAGATTTTTTTCAGGGAACGGATGATGGTGTAGCGCAGACACGGCTTTCCTAGGGAAGTAATGGCGACTAGGCAACTGGTTCTGGGGCAGTGTGATGGCCATCAACTTTCTGAAACCATCTATATCCACCCAGTGGAAAGGCAGCATCCTTGGACAACAAATTGGAGATGGTGAAGTTCAAGCTCTTAGCTTTGGCATGTGTAGGAAGAAACATCCTTTTATGTGACCACAACTGCAGGACCGAGAGCTGGCTGCTGTGCTGAGATATTGTGGAGTACAGAGAACAGGACAAACTGCTGGACTATGAGTGAGATGAAGGTGAAGATGTTATGGTGGATTGAGAAAGATGTGTTGTACTAGGTGACACGAAAGCAGCAGTCATGTCCACTTCCATAGCAGCTGACTGGGTCTCACTCACCCTGACTTTGGGTGGTAAATAAGTGTAGTTTCTGCTATCGTAGACCTGTGTGAGAAGACTTGGCATGGTCACAGAGGAGGAAGAAGCAGAAGATAGGTTTGATGGGACAGCCAGTGGTTGGTGAGGCCCGCTAGTCCGCATTTTAGCTCAGGGAGATTCCCACACTAAGGCATGTTGTTCGCGTATGTGCTGGTTCATGCATGTAGTTGTCAAATTATTGCAATATTTGCCTCTACTGAGTTTGTTTTTGTAAATTTGAAAGATATCGTGTGTTGGGTCATCCTTAGCGGTCTCAAAAAAGGCCCAGGCTAGCCAACCCTTGCCGCCCCTGCAAACTGCACACTGGCAAACGGTGCTATTGTGAGGTCAGGTTGCAGGATGCAGTAACAGACAGGAGGCCGAGCAAGGGTTAACGTTAGGTTAACTTGAACAGGGGTATACTCCACGCAGGGAGGAAAGGGGAGAAACAGGATTAAGGCAGATGATTTAAGATCGGTAAATGGGCAGGGGAGGTAACAATTGAAAATAGTTTGGCAACTGTTCTTTAAGGATTAAACTTATCAGTCTGTCGGCTTCCTGTCTGTAGAAAGTCCTAGGCCCAACAAGTGTGGTGCCAGTGCCACCAGCTCGTGATGAAACAGGCGTCATCCGGAAGGCGTAGCTGATCCGGTTCCTGGCGGTGACGGAGAGTCCTCGGTGTTCTGTGCTGGGTCCGGAGATCGGGATTCGTGATGAAGAGTGAAGTGCAATCCTCAGCACTGTCGGGGCCTAACGTAGTTCGGCAGACGTAAGCGAGTGAGAAAGAGCACAGTTCTTGGTGAGTCACCCAGTCTTTCTTAGGCGGCACACGTGTGGTCGTGGATGGCCCGGAGCGTTTGGCACCTTCAGTTGTGAGAGCCAATGGGCGTGCGGCAAGTCTCCGGTCACAGTTTCTGTACGCAGCAGCAGGAATTCTACAGTGCAGGCCTGTGCTGTCACAGTGCTCAGAGGATGGAGCACCAAACTTCCCCTGCTGCACTCCGCGTGTTCCTGCCAAGTCTCCCCTTTCCTTCGCGCTCTCTCTCCTTTTTAACTTAGTCACGCCCCCTGCTATCCAGTGCAAAGGTCGGTCCGGGTCTCTAAGCTTTCCCCCTGGCAACAAAGGTAACAGCCCGGCCCTGGCGCAAGAAAGGTACCCCCGGTCCGGTCCTTCTTCTTACATTATCCACTGCTAGTGTTGGGTCTGAGGATGCAGTGCTTGTTATGGTTGCATCAATTCATGTCTGTGTGGAAAGCCGCAACATAACCTCCTCATCTTCCTCCTCCTCCACCTCCTCTGCTAAGCTATGCAGCTGCGTACCTACAGTGGGATCTACAATGGCATTGTCATTCTCTGTGTTCTCACACTCCTCAGCCTGAGAGTCACCCTCCTCCTCTTCCTGCACTGACACTACACAACAGTCCGTGTGCACCTTTGGTATCTGAGTTTCATCAGGATCACCTCCACCTTTGGTGGTTAACGTCTGGTGACGAGGGTCTGAATTCTGCTCAGACCCTACTTTATCCAGCCCCAGATCCAACATGAATAAATTTGGGGCATCGGTGCAGATGCTTTCCTCCTCTGGATTTGTGATTCTTTGGAGCAGACATCTGATGCCAATGGAACAGAATCTGTGAACAGGTGTGTAGAATGGCACTTCTGTGGTTCCCCACAGTCTGTTGGGCATTTGGAAATTTGTGACGCGGGAGGAAACAAGTGTGATTGGAGTGCCACCACTGAGGATTGTACGCTGTGTGATGTTAAGGTGGAGGAAGAGAAGGAGAGGCCACTTGATGCTGCGCTTGCCATCCACAGGAGCACATGCTCTTTCTGAGCCTCATCTACAAGGCATACCACTGTGTGGCTGCCCAAGAAAGGGAGTCGAGCAGCCCATCCAGTAACAGATGTTGTTAGTGGTCTTTGGATAGGATGAGACGGTGTTTGTTCAGTTGAGCTTTCATTAACGTTAACACCTAACCCAGGTACAAATTGAACACTAAGGGCCCCGTCTCACATAGCGAGATCGCTGCTAAACAGCGATCTCAGCAGTGATCTCGCTATGTCTGACACGTACCAGCGATCAGGCCCCTGCTGTGAATCGCTGGTCGTGTCAGAAATGACAGGACTTTTTTTTGATCGCTGGTCTCCCGCTGGCAGGCACGCATCGCTGCGTGTGACAGGCAGGAGACCAGCGATCGCCTGGTCACCAAGGTAAACATCGGGTTTCCAGGCACCGCACAGCACCTGGAAACCCGATGTGTACCTTGGTTACCAGCTCCCTGCATCAGTGCGCTGGTATCCAACGTACACTGCGGGTAACTAGGCGACGTGCGTCGCTTGTTACCCGCAGTGTCGCTGTCCTGATCGCTGTCTGAGCTGCCTGTTTGGCAGCTCAGCAGCGATCATGTAGCGACACACCAGCGATCCTGATCGTTGTCGGGATCGCTGGTGTGTCGCTATGTGAGACGGGGCCTTAAGCCTGTTCCCTATTCCACCACAACCCTGCTTTTTCCCACTCATTATATAAGTAGCCTTACCCTCTTGTAACCTGCTGTTTCAAAACTTTAGGCCTACAGCTGTTAGTCACCCATCACTAAATGAACAATCACTATTTATTTTCTTAGATAGTGTGCCTGAACAACACGTTTACACTGTGACGTGAGTCACTGTGGTAAATATTAGCCCCAGAAGTGGAGAGCAAGACTACAATAACAGATAGTAAAAAATATATACTACTTCTAGAATAAGTAACGGGAGGTCAAACAATCCGAGGTCGGGTCCAGGAAATGGCGCAGTACAACAAAAGGAAGTCAGAGACGAAATCCAATTCATGAGCCGACGTCAGGAAAGCCAGAAAGACAAGACAGTTTACAGGGAGCAAGCACAAGAGAAGTCAGGTCAAGCAAAGGGTCTAAGTTCAGGAGAGAATCAAGACAAGCTGGGTAAAGTGCCGAGCACAGAGGGATCAGTAGCAGCAATTGTACGATTGACACTGGGTGGAGGAACTAGCATGCTTAAGTAGAAGACTAATTAAGGAAAATGAACACAGGTGATTGCAGCACATGCCCAGCAAAGACTGACAGCCCCAACACAAAGTAACGAATAAACAGAAACAGAGTGGAGATCGTGACGATTTTTAAGTGGAAATCTAGCCTTCAGATTTGACAATGAAACACAGTTTTATCACAATTTGGATTAGCTAATTAGGCATCCTGGCTGCATTCCAATATTAGGCCTAATGATTTTTAAGTAGAAATCTTCCAATTTGCCACTGAAACATAATTTTATCACAAACAAGTTGGAGTAGCTAATTGGGCCTCGTGGATGCATGTTCTGATTTGCCACTGAAAAGCAGTTTTATCACAAACGATTTGTAGTAGCAAATGGGGTCTCTGGAGACTGTCACACAGTTTCAGCACAATTTAGTTCGATGCCAGAAGATTGATTTTACACAGGACCAGATCCTATCTATTTAACTGACAAATTCACTTTCAGCAACACCAGAACAAAAGCATGAGCAACCTCCCTGCACTGTGACACAGAGACAATGGCACCAGCAAAACAATATGTCCGCTTTTTAGGCTAAGGACATGTGACTTCGGCATCCAATCACAGAAGACCTTGTGTCATGATGTTGTGGATGGTTTCTGCGCCCTGATTGGCTGCCGGAATCAACACACAAAGTTAAGGGAAAAAAAAAAAGGGCGTGCAACTACTCTATGCTCTTCACACGCCCCTCTAACCTGTCCAAACCCCCTCCGCTCATTAATCATGTCCCTCATCCCACCCGCTCATCATACGGCACCACTATCCTAGCCAAAGTAATACCTAAAGCATTAGTGGAAACGCGATGATTTACCGAACTGTGACCGAAATTTGCCGACTTTGAGTAAAAATGCTCGTGAAAGTGAACACGGATCTGAATGTGCTACGTTCGTGCCGAATTTGGGATTGACGAACATTTTAAGAACAAGTTCGCTCATCTCTAGTGCCCAGCTCATGCTTCTGAAGACACGTCCCCATAAATTAGACAGGCTCTCATCGCTACTGAAATGCCAAACATGTTGACGGTAAATGTGGTTTAGGCACACTGGGGCTCAGAAGGGAGAGCAGAATTTGCTATATTTCTTTTGGGGTCGAGGAATCATAGCACTTTTCCAGGACTTCTGTGCTACGAGTAACGTAGAAACCCACTATATTTCCATTAACAGATGATGGACCGAGTAGCGGCTTGCTTCTTTTTGTGGATTTAGTTGAAGCTTTTATTGGTAACATTTTACACAATGTTTGTGATCACATTTATCCTGCACTCTATGCTGAGCACTTACATTGGGGTTTCCATCTAAATTTTCAAGTGACGTGATTCAGATGATGATCTATTTGATGTTTGAATAGTGGTGCATTCTCTCTCTCCTTAAGCGGTGATTCCGATGAAACCCCAAGGGATCCATTCACTATAATGAGGCAGCAGAGTTACTCTGGACTCCATCTGGCCTCTGTTCAGAATTGTCCTTCTTTTCAGAAGTGCACAAAACTGTAGCGGTCCGCGCTTTTAAGCACATCTAAAAAGACAGACACCGTCAGATCAAAAAGTCAGAAGGCGTCCACAGTGTCTCCATCTACCTCATTAGAGGGAATCTTCCACCAGAGGTTCTGCCTGAATCACATTTTGTCAGAGATGTACACGGAAACCCCTTGTGTAAGCTCTCATTGTAGAGCACAGGATAAATGTGAGCCAAGCTTTCTTGCCATCTTTGGGAGACACAATGAAGAAAAAAAAAATCAGTAGAACGTCAAGAATTAGCTCTGTTTACTTTTTATTGCCATTCCTCATGCGTTAAGAGTGATTAGACATCTTTTTTCTTTGGGTCGGCGCAATTATAGCAATACCAGATTTATATAGGGTTTTTTATGTTTGGCAGCTGTCAAACACTAAAAGATGCTTTTATTTGAAAAAACAAGTTTTTGCATTGCCATAATTTAGTAGCTATAATTTTTCCATATTTCGGCTGACAGAGCCTTGTGAGAGCTTGTTTTTTAAGGGATGAGTTGACATTTTTATTGATTTTTGGGAGACAGAATTAACAAAAACCAACAATTCAGGATTTTTTTTCTGGTGCTTTTAAACAATAAAAACTATTTTATTTTTCTGCTGATGTAGCTGTATGTCATCTTGTTTTTTTGCGAGACAAGATGTTTTCAGCAATGCTATTTTTATTTACATTCGTCTTTATGATCGTGTTTTATTCCACTTTTTGTTTTACTATATGATGATAAAAAGTAATATTTTGCCTTGTTTTTATTTTTCCTTTTACGGTGTTCAGTGAAAGGTTAACTAGTGGAACAGTTTCATAGGTTTATTTGTACAATATGCAGTGGGGACAATAAAGTGTATTTACAATGAAAAAAATTAAGTTATTCAGCTCACCCATAAACTGAAGTGCTCCAGTAGTGCACGGACATGAGCTTGTGTCGCCACCAGGAAATGAAAACAACTTGGCAGAAGAGATGTTCAGCAACAGATCCAGGCAGGTGAGAAATTAAAAACAACGGTTAATTGAAAAAATGATTTAAAAGGTGCATAAAAGCAGAGTAAGTTTCTGGGATCCAGACAGACTCTTGCATCTTTCATCCAGCCACTGACATTTCTGGATTGTGAGTCATGGGGAAAGCAAAGTAATTTGTCAGTGGATCTACGGGAAAAGGCAGTTGAACTGTATAAAACAGGAAAGGGATACAAAAAGATATCAAAGGAATTGATAATGCCAGTCAGTAACATTCAAACTGTGATTAACAAATGGAAAATCAGGGGCTCTGTAAAAACAAAACCAAGGTCAGGTGGTAGACCAACAAAAATTTTGTCCACAACTGCCAGGAAAATTGTTTGTGATGCAAAGAAAAACCGACAAATAACATCAGCTGAAATACTGGATTATCTGAAAACTAGCAGTGTGGCTGTTTCAAGATGCACAATATGGAAGTACTTGAAGAAAAATGTGCTGCATGGTCGAATCGCCAGAAGAAAGCCATTACTGTGCAAATGCCATAAAGTATCTCACCTACAATATACAAAACAGCACAGAGACAAGCTTCAAAACTTCTGGAACAAGGTAATTTGGGGTGATGAGATCAAAATTGAACTTTTTGGACACAACCATAATCGTTACATTTGGAGAGAGGTCAACAAGGCCTATGATGACAGGAACACCTTTCCTACTATAAAGCACAGAGGTGGATCGCTGATGTTTTGGGGATGTGTGAGCTACAAAGGCACAGGAAACTTGGTCAAAGTTGAAGGAAAGATGAATGCAGCACGTTATCAGCAAATACTGGAGGCAAATTTACAATCATCAGCCCAGAAGCTGCGCATGGGACGTATTTGGATGTTCCAACATGACAACGATCCAAAACACAAGGCCAAGTCGACCTGTCATCTACAGCAGAACAAAATGAAGTTCTGGAGTGACCATCTCAGTCTCCTGACCTCAGTATCATTGAGCCACTCTGGGGAGATCTCAAGGGCACAGTTAATGCTAGACAGCCTAGGAACTTACAGGAACTGAAGGCTTTTTATCAAGAACAGTGGGCAGTTTTACCATCTGAAAAAATAAAGAACCTCATCCACAACTACCACAAAAGACTTCAAGCTGTCATTGATGTTAGAGGGGGCAATACAGAGTATTAAGAAATGGGGTATGTGAACTTTTGATCAGGGTCATTTGTATGTTTTGGGTTGTCATTATGATTTAAAAAGAGGAAACACAGTAGTTTGACAATAAATGGCTTCACTCAATCACTAACCATAATTGGAGAAAAGTTTTGGTGTTATTCATATTATCTGAAAAAAGGCCAAGAAAGCAAAAATTCTGCCAGAGTATGTAAACTTTTGAGCACAGCTGTATACTGCAAATGTCGGGAAGGGGTTAATGTCCCCTGACCTGACTGCTTCTTGTAATAGTCTCCCCCACCCTGGGCCCCTTCCAGTAATATTGTGCCTTTCCTGGCACCTTCCAGTAATGACCCCAATCATGGGCCACATGCTATAACATTTTGCTCTTCCTTGGGCGTCTTCCTGGTATAATATCCCCATCTTGGTATAATGTCCCCATTCTGTTATAATGTCTCCAATTCTCATATAGTTTCTCTGTGTTATAAATAATGTCTCCCATCCTGGTATAATGTCCCCATCATGGAATAATGTCCCCATTCTGGTATAATGGTGTATAATGTCCCCCTTTTGGTATAACATCCCTATCCTGGTATAATGCCCCACTTCTTTTATAATGTTCCCATCCTGGTATATTGTCCCTATTCTGGTATAATGTTTCCATTCTGGCAAAATGCCCCTGATCCTGAGCCACTTCTGTTCTTCTCCAGCGAATTTTAAAAAGAAACAAATGATTCTATTCACTTTCCTCCCTCACTTGTATCTTGACATCCACTTCTGTTGCAAACGCAGGAGCCGGCAGCTGACTTCGGCGTCCCGGCATGGGCAGCACGTGACGTAACTATTATAGATGAGCGAACTTGTACGGAAAACGTTTGCCAATCTCAAATTCGGCACGAACATTGCACATTCGGATTCATGTTCGGATTCCCGAGCTTTTTCCCTAAAAATCAGCAAAAGTCGGCGAAAATTCGGTAAATGATCGAGTTCACTAAGGGCTCTTTCAGACGTCAGTGCTTCTGGTAGCAGCATGGGCCACAAAACATCCCGCACACTGATGACACATGGATAGTATCCATGTGTCATCAGTGTCACATGTACCGGCTCCTGAGAATCAGCGGTATTGTTTGTGCCGTTCCCTGGTGCCAGGAGCTGAAGTAAAGACAGCTCACATCACTGTCCCCTGCTCGCGCTAGCAGAGGACAATGTTGAGAGTTGTATTCAACTGTTAACAGTGAGAGCAGGCGGCAGCTGATGGGAGTATTACAGCTGCTATGAACTCAGGTGACCTTACGGTTCTTGTTGACATTTTAAAAAGTTATTGAAAAAAAAAATCCATTGGGGTCCCCTGTCATATTTATAATCAGCAGAGGGAAAGCTGACGGATGGGGGCTGTTGTTAATATTCTGTCAAAGAGACAATATTCATAAAGGTTCCCAGCCTATTGATATCAGCTCACAGATGTATACTTAGCCTTTCCTGATAACTAAAATGGGGGACACTCTCCAAAAAATGACGTAGGGTTTTTCAACTGTCCAAGGACATACATCCAGGTGAAATTGGCATCGGCGGTGCCCCCCTCCCAAACGGGTTCGGAAGTAGTCGCACCCTCTGAGTCTGCGATCGTTATGCCCCTTGTTCTCAAGGTGCTAGAGTACAGTTTCCCTGTGCACAGCTTTGCATTTTGTATAAGGTCAAATACTTACAAGTTAGAGGTATGTGACTGAACATCTATCAAGGACTGAAAGCAATGAGAACATTCACCTATCTTTAGCTGAAAATGTGCAAGGTCCAGTAGTTTTAAAATCAAGCAGGAATTATAGCATAAAATGCAGGAACAGAAATGCCATAAAATATGTATGGTCTGTCCAACTTTTACAACATGATAGTAATTTCAAAATATGTTGAAAAGTTGTTAGCCTTTTGCAATTAATGACGTCCCTGGGATTGGAGGGAGTTTGGCTATATAATTTACTTTGTATTTTAATTCCTCTCCATTTTAAACATCTTTTCTTGCTGCTTGCAAATAGTTATTGTATACAGATATGGACACCACAGCTTTTCTTTTATTGCACTGCATGTGTTATGTGAACCAATTTTGTAAGTGGTTGTAATCTTAAGGTTGTTAAGCATTTTACTTCTGCAGATTGCATGTATACTAATACTACCTGATGCTGTTCATTGTTAATTCCAAAATTAATCTTATCAGCTCAGTCTTTTGCCCCTCATTTTCATAGAAATGTGTTAGCTCTGTTTTGGGGTTGGTACTGTTTTTTAGATAATACAAGGTGCAATTATTTAACCCCTTAATTTTTAATTCAATTTTTAATTAACCCCCAATTTTTCCTTTTTGTGTTTTCATTTTTCCTTCCCCTTCCTCCAAGAGCAGTAACTTTTAAAAACTTTTTTTGCTGACAAAGCCTTGTGAGGGCTTTCTTTGAGGGACTAGTTGTACCTTTGAGCGATACCATTCATTATATCATACATTTAAGGCTGGAGTCACACACAACGTCTAAAAAATCGGTCCGTT
>VIAB01024990.1:0-16496 GCA_009801035.1 Oophaga pumilio | reverse complement strand
CATCTACACCTAATCCCCGAAGCCCTCGCTCACCTGCAAAAAAAATAAAAAAATAAGCAAACACTATACTCCCTGTGTCCGCCGTAATCCAATTAATAATGATTGTCCCACGACGATCTCCTGTGGACGCCTCTCCATTATTAACCGGGCTTAATGTCACTTTACAATAGCAAGGTGACATTAACCCCTTATTACCCCATATGCTACCGCTACACCGCAATTGGGATGAGAGGGGCTAAGTGGCAGAATTGGCGCATCATACAGATGTGCCATTTCTGGGGCGGCTGCGGGCTGGTATTTGTAGCCAGGGGCCCAATATCCATGGCACCTTCCTAGGCTATGAATATCAGCCCGCAGCTGTCTACATAGCCTTTCTGGCTATAAAATATAGGGGGACCCCACGTCATTTTTGGGGGTGGTCCCCCTATTTTAATAGCCAGTAAAGGCTATGCAGACTGATATTCATAGCCTAGGAAGGGACCATGGGTATTACCCCCTTCCCAGGCTACAAATATTGGCCCCCAGCCGTCGGCTTTCCCTCTCTGGCACAAAAAATTGTGTGTGAGCTCACGCCATTTTTTTCCCGTTTTTTTTTTTTCAAAATTCTACATATTGTTCATTAATAAACATCTCCCTTGCTATTATATAACTATCTATATCTATTCAGAGATATATAAAAAGATAGATCTATCCATGGATAGATCTATGGATCTATCCATGGATATATCTATAGATAGATAGGACCTGCAGATGGGTTGTTACACTCGTGCATGGATCGTGGACCCACTGTGCCGTGGACTGAGAAGAGCCTGGAGGGGCATGACTAGGCGAACACCTGACTTTTCGCTAGAGCCCCTGATGCTGTGTTAAGACTTGGCTTCAGATGGACACCAGGTGCTACTCCAGGACAAACCTCGGACACATGGCAGCTGGCCCCAGAGGGACAGGGAAGCAGAAGAAGAGCCAGAATGAACGGCCTGACAGAAACCGGTCAACAGGCAAAATGGATGCTGTACTGCTGGTAGACAAAAAGACATGGAAGGTGCTGGCAGGTACAGTATAAGCTGGACTGGTTCAGCAACAGGAACAGAATGGATAGCACCCAGTTCAGACAGGATGGACAGAAACAGATTCAGGAAGAACTAGGTCACTGGCCGAAGAGGCAGGTGCGAACAAACAAGGAATCACAGATGCAGACAGACAAGGTACCGCAGGTCCAGACAGACAAGGTACCGCAGGTGCAGACAGGCCTAGAACTGCAAGTGCCAACAGGTAAGGAACCACAGGAGTGGACAGGCAGGGAACCGCAGGCCAGGGTCAGACACACACAGGATAAACACAATAACAGGTGCACACAAAACAGATAAGGTCAGATACACACAGGACAGACAGGATCAAGTCCACACAGGACAGACAGGACCAGGTTCACACAGAACAAATACAAGGATAGCTTTCCACAGAATAGACATGATAATGACAATGAAGTGGCAAGTGTACACACTGATCACTAATGCTGCTCAGGCACAACAGATTAGAGATAGGTACTGAATCAGACACAGCTGGTTTAGCAAAAGTTACTGCTTCTGACCCAGCAGGCAGGCGTGGAAGTAGATACTGCTTCAGACACAGCAGGTTTTAGCATACCTCCCAACTGTCTCGGATTGAGCGGGACAGTCCCGATTCAGACCCTCCCACCCGCTGTCCGGGCGGGACGCTATGTTTCCCCATGCCCCCCCATGCACCCCATTCTCACCCTCCCTGTCTCTCCACCTCTGCCTCTCACAGCAAGCAACGACGTCTCCTCTTCTTTGAGCACAGGACCTGTGATGAGGTCACAGGAGGGGAGGAGTCAGGGGGTCACATGATCGGGGGTCTCTGTGCAGGTCTCTGGAGTGCTGGTTGTCATGGTGCTGGATGAAGGGAAGTTTATGTGTGAGGTCAGGAGGGGTTTACAGGGTGGATGTAGCAGTGCTGTTGTGTGTACAGAGCAGAGCCGTGTGTGTATGAGGTGTATGGAGCAGAGCTGTGAGTGTGCGAGATGTACCGAGCGGAGCCGTGTGTGTACAAGGTGTACGGAGCGGAGCCGTGTTTGTACGAGGTGTACGGAGCAGAGCCATGTGTGTATGAAGTGTACGGAGCAGAGCCGTGTGTGTACGAGGTGAATGTAGCAGTGCTGTGTGTGTACGGGGTGTATGAAACGGAACCCTGTGTGTACGAGGTGTATGGAGCTGAGCCGCTCAGCTCCGTACTCTTCGTACACGCAGGGCTCCGTGCTTGAGCTGTGTGTACGGAGCGGAGCAGAACCGTGTGTGTACGAGGTGTATGGTGCAAAGCCGCATGTGTACAAGGTTTACGGAGTGGAGCCATGTGCTGCATGTGTACGAGGTTTATGGAGTGGAGCCGTTTGTGCGCGAGTTGTACAGAGCGGAGCCGTGTGTGTTATGTTTCGGTAACTGAGAAATAGCAAAAAATAGCCAAAGTAGCAATACACCAGAGAGGCTGGAAACTGCTGGGTTGCAGAACCCTAAACTAACCGCAACACTAGAAGTAGCCGTGGAGCGTACCTACGGTGATCCTAGACGCCTCGTCACTGCCGGAGAGATAGCTACATCTAAAGACAGAAAGATGAAAGCTATCTGCCCCGTAGCAGAACCCCCAAAGAAATAGGAAGCCTCCAAACATGTAATGGCGATTAGACAAGAAGAAAATACGAACACAGACAGAAAATAGAATGAGCAAATGCTGGGGCCCAATCTGTCTAGATAGAAAAGTATAGGAAAGAATTCTGACTGCAACCCAAAAAAACCATGACAAAAATACCAACACTTCTGATTAACAAAAAAACCTGAGATCACACAATCTCTACCACCTAAATCAGATCTCTGGTGTAACACACAGCAATTCAGCAAATAAAAAGTGACATAGGAACAGAGCAAAAGTGAAAACACAAACTGAGCACAAATGCAGCACCAGGCCCCAAAAGGGGACCAGGCTGAAGTCCACTGCAATGCAGCAAACCCAGCAAGGAAAATCCAACCAGAGGAAAAAAACCAGCAAATCACTTATTTGAATGGAAGCAGGAATGCAAACTGAGCTCCAACCAAGACCTGGAAGAACAATTGATTACCGGCAAGGCTGATGGGAGTTCAGGTCACTTATATCAGACCAATCGGACCCAGCTGAAAGCCATTCAGCAATTGGTTCATTACCCTCAGCAACCACCGGAGGGAGTCCCAGCTCTGAAGTCGCCTCCAACGTATTCACAACAGCCAAGGTCTCCAGACCTTAATCTCATAGAAAACTTATGGAGGGAGTTGAAGCTCCGGGTTGCCAAGTGACAGCGTCAAAATCTTAATGATTTAGTGATGATTTGCAAAGAGGAGTGGACCAAAATTCCTCCTGACGTGTGCAAAACTCATCATCAACTACAAAAAACATCTAACTGCTGTGCTTGCCAACAGGGGTTTTGCCACCCAGTATTAAGTCTTGTTTGCCAGAAGGATCAAATTATTCTCACTGCAAAATGCAAATAAATGTATATAATTTAAACAATGTGATTTTCTGGATTTTATTTTTGATATTCTCTCAATGTTAAAATTAACCTTCCCGTAAAAATATAGACTGTTCATTTCTTTGTCAGTGGGCAAACTTATAAAATCAGCAAAGGATCAAATAATTATTTCTTTCACTGTATAAGTGGCCAACCAAGGTGAAATATATTCATTATGCACCAAAGTACCAATGATTCAGTCACTGCCTTATAATATATTTTGGTACATAATTTTAAATGCTAAACATAAAAATTAAAAATCCTTAAATAAGATAAGGAAAAAAATTAAATTAATATCATTTTAAAATTATGAACACAATAGAAGCAAATATACTATTTTACAAAAAAATAAGGTTTCTGAAATATATCTCCAGCATAATACATTTACTGTGTTTTTTGACTATAACATGCATTTATTTTCCCCCAAATATGGTGGGAAGAAAGGGGGTGCATCTTATAGTCCGATGCGGGATCATAGAAGGCAGCGTCCTTTCCTCAGGAAGCTCAGCAGAAGAGGTGCAATGCTGCAGGCCTGGTGTCAGTGGTGAGGCAGAGCGCAGTGCATTGCTTTCCTGGAGGTCATTTTCCCGAAGCCGTGGGCCACTGGAGGTGGCGCCTGCGCAGACTGGGATCTGGGTTCGATCTCTTCTCAGCACTAGTAGAGGTGAGTAACAGTTTCTCCCTATTTTCATGCAAGTGAGAAACCTGTCAATCACCTGCAGAAGTGATAGAAACTGCTGTCCAAAGGTGCCACCAGACTACACTAATCTCTGGCTATGGTCACTGGTCAGATCTTCGAAGTGTATAGTGATGAGCAAAAAGGTAACAATATTTTGAACTTTTGAATTTCATGCTGTATATCTCATTATCCACTACCTCTTTGAACTTGAGACTACCATTATTTTATCGACAATCATTTTGGCTATCTCATACATAAATTTGACTTGCATCTATTTAGCATATGATTAGTTATGCAGATTCTAGTCATTTCATTGTATTGTTACTGTTTTGCTCCTAAAAATCTAAATTTTCATTTTCATTATTTTGTTAATCTATCTTTGGCTTTCAACACTGCCTGAATCCTTCTGGGCATGCTCTCGATCAGATTCTAGCATGTCTCGACTGAAGTCTGATCCCAGGTCTCTTCTATACATTCACAAAGTTGGTGCATACTGGACGATGCACAGTTTTTCCTACAACTCTACCCACGAGTGTTAGATTGGGTTGAGGTCTGGGGACTGTAGGTGCCAATCCAGCACCTTTACTTCATTGCCATTGAATCATTTCTTCGCCAATATTGACATTTGCTTCTGGTGTTGTGTGGCTGTAACACTATGTCGTCTTTTTCATACCCATTGTACTTGAGTATACGAAGTAGCTCGTCTTGAAGGATACTCATATGTTGTGAACGCACTGGATCTGACTTCGGAGTTTGGGCTCCCTCTGGTGGCTGCTAATAATAATGAATCTGCTTTGCCTGACAGGGGTTCATCAGCTGGGAGTGATGATTGGCAATCTGGTGATGATGGCTGGGGAGATTTAAGTGAGCTACCTTCCCATGATCCTCGCCGGTGATTTGTTCTTCCTGGTCCCATTTGTAAGTCAGCTCGCTTCCCGCTTGTCCTGCAACTTTCAGATAAGTTATTTGCTATTTATTTCTGTGGCATTCGTTTTTGTCTATCTCAGTTTTCTGCCCTCCTGGAGTTTGTACAGCCAGGTTCCCCTGCTGGGGCCTGTGCTGGCCTCTGTTTCTCATTTACCATTGTTTTGTATATTCAATTCCCTGTTACATCAGTATCCGCTTATTTGCTACCAGTTACACCGGAGTTCTGATCTAGTGGGGGAGAGATTGTGTGGTCTCAGTATTTTTGTATATCAGAACGTGTTGGAGTTTTTCTTAGAGTTTTTGCCGGATTGCAGACAGTATTCTTTCCTGTCTTGTGCTATCTAGGCAGATTGGGCCCCATCATTTGCTCACTCTATTTTCTGCCTGTGTTTGTATTTCATCTTGTCTCACCGCCAATATATGTTTGGGGGCTACCTATTCCTTTGGGGGCTCTATTCCGGGGCAGTTAGCTTTCCTCTTTCTGTCTTTAGGCTTAGTTATCTCTTTGGCTGTGTCAAGGCATCTAGGGCACCGTAGGCACGTCCCACGGCTGCTTCTAGTTGTGCTGTCAGTTTAGGGGTCTGCAATCTGCTAGTTACCAACCTCTCCGGTGTCTGGTTGCCTGTCTATTTTTGCTGCTGTCCTCCTTGGCTACCGAAGCATAACACTCATATATATCTCAGTCTTGAGACCTGGTCAAGTATCTAATGCCTTTGGCTGTGAAACAACCCCATCTCATCAGGCTTCCTTCATCGAACCTGACAGTTCCTTCAATTTCTCAATACGTTAGCCCCTTTTTCACTTGTTTTTTCCTGGCCCATTTGATTTTCAACTCATCGCTCCAAATCACCTGTTTCCAATCTTCTCCTGGCCATTTTTCATACTTTTTTGCAAACTCGAGTCAATGCTTCTTATGATGATATTGAAGTCGAGGCTTCTTCACCTTTTTTTTGAGCCACCATTCCAGACTTGTGCAGCATGCATCGCATGGTGCTTGCATGGACATATGTGATCGCACTATTACGAAGCATACGAGCCACCTCCACTGCCGTGTTTGTGGTGCCAGAACTGAAAGACCTTGTGATGAGCCAACTTGTTCACTCTGATATTTTGCCTGGACATCCCCCTCTTGACTTTTGAATGGATGGATAGACTTAATTTTGTATTCTTCCAACTGTCATGGCACTCACAGGATGTAGTTTGGCAATTTTCTTTTTCCAGAAAGAGCTATCAATGAGCTGGATGATGCTGTTTCTCTTTTCTTGGGAAATCATTTTCATGGCTGCTCCTTGATTCGAACCAGTGAATCAACCTAATAACACACTGTGCTATTAGGGAATATGAGAACATGTTGTAATTTGTAGTATAACAGGAAGAAAAAGATTTTTCTACCACCTGGAGCAAAACAGTAACAATGCAGTGACATGACAAGAATCTGCATAACTAATCATATGCTAAGTAGTTGCAAGGCAAATTTATGTTTGAGAGAGAGCCAAGATGATTGTCTATAAAATGATGGTAGTCTCACTTTCGAAGCTTGGATGGTGAGATATGTTACCTTTTTGCCATCACTTATAGTATGTATAGCTGCAATCTTGAAGCCAGGCTGCGATTCATCCTGTCATTAAAATGTTGCACTGACAGAAACCTGTCCTAGAATATCAATAGGACCAAAGCCTATGAGCATCTGCAGTAAGATGCTCCACTGTTATTTCCTGGAGATAACTTGACAGCACATTGACCAGAGCTACCTACTGCACAGGCTTACAAGCTTCTATTAATGTATCAGGTTGGCAGGCATTTTAATGTACTGTAGTAATTTTTACTCTTGACAAAACCAGTGTGATTTGCTATTTTAAAGCCTTCTCCAAACTGATGCCATAAAATTTAAATCAGGGTCTGGACTGATATTAAAAAGAACCCTTGACACACAAACTCCACCAGCCAAGTGACTTGAACTATGGGAAACAAAAGACAAGGGATGACACAATTACATTTAGAGGTGAGGTTTCTAGGCATGCTCTGTGATATGTGCAGAGATCACTGTGCAGGGAGGGAGAGGAGGTGAACTATGCTCTTCACCTCTAGTGAACAGTGTGATTCTGTGCTATTTACTTACAGTATATGTTTTACCTTTCATTATAATTCTACCTGTGAAGGTAATTAGATGAATGCTGCACAGTAATTTCTGTAGAACAGCCCATTACAAGGCTTTTCAGCATAGATCCTAATGTCAATTATTTTGTAGATGGATTTGTTATGATGGAGCAGTCACAGTCATGATTCCTATACAAAATGTCTTATCCACTCTACTGATCATTGAAATGGTCAGCTGGTCATTTACATAATAGCTATTAATATGGATGCCAGCTAACAGCACAGCTAGTTCTTTCTGATATGACACAGCATGTCAGATTACTGAGTTGTTTTTTGTTTGACATTTTTTAAGATCCCTATTAAATGTCAGTCGACTGTCTCATGTTTTCCCTTTGATAATATTTACAAGTGAATGTGAAGTATTGATTCTGAAATAAGACCTAGATCATTTCCTGCATCCGAAATAGAAATGTTTTGGACATTTTAACAAATACCTTTTCATTTTTCTTCCTTGTGAGGCAATTGACTTCCTATCTTTTCTCATTGTGGCTGTCAATCTCAGTTAGTCCCTAGAGACAAATTATAGCATCTACGTTAAACCACATGATATTCTCAGTAGACCAAATAGTTCAGAGTAACATGTTCTATTCCGCAGATAACACGTACAAGCAACTGACACATTTCTAAATCAAGAAATAAATATTCACTTTTTCACTTCATGTAGTTTAGATTTTCATGATGAAGGCTACCAAAGAATAATCTTATACATAAAAAAAAACATTCTATCTTAGCTTGATTAAAATTAGAATATGTATTAACTCTCTTGATTATTTGCTTAACAGAATCTCCGCAGATATGATGATAATGATGATGATGATGATGAAGAGAAATTATAAATTAATCATGCTGTACAGAAAAAGGTCACCTCTTAGACTATGTTCACATCACATTTTAGTCTCCGGTCAGTGGCTTCATTGGGGATTCGGGAGTATGCACTGACGGTGACGGGGCCATTGATGGTAACGATACAGATGGAGATAATCCTGACATCCTTTTTTTGCTGTATCCCCCTATTTGAGACTGGCTCCAAGATGCAGTTGACTATGTCTTGGTGCTTGTGTAGGATACTAGCAGGAACGCCCGATGCAGTGATGAGCAGGAGGCAGAAGAAGAGTTTGTGGGAACTTTTATGCAGAGAATAAACTGTCCAACAATACTCCTTGCAGGGAGTATGCAGATTCACAACAAGGCAGATGACGATCAATAAGATAATAGATCAATTTATCAGTTTGTGGCTTCCGGACGAAGGCAGTTGAAAGATCCTTCGACGTAGATGCAAGTGACACGAGAAGTCTCTGAAACGATCCCGGATGAAATTGAAGCAATGTCTCTGTAACGAAACGGAGGCTTCTGAAGTCTTCAGATGCGATTTCATGGTTCCGGTACACGGAGATGCACAGGGGGTAGCGGATGGTAAAACAAATGCGGCACGAAGTTCTGGAGAGGAAATTGCCGCTGAGTCAGCGTGTTGCGCGTAGTAAGTACGGTAACGTCTGTCATTTACTAGGCAAGGTGCTGAACAGTCAGAGTTTTCAAGAACAGGAGTCTGCGAGGTGCCCGATTCTTTTGACAAGCAGGCTGTACGCGTCGAGGAAATTAGGCCACAGGGTAGGCCTGATGCTTGCCGCGGGGTAGTGGAGACGGAGTTAACCTTCTCCTTCAGTATTCTCTGTCTTCACGCCTGAACTGCATTATTGGCGTGCTCACCTCCTTTTATATCACCCCCGCCCCCTGTAGTCAGGTGCACAGGTCTGTCCCAGTCAGAATCTACTTCCCCCCACAACAATGGTGACAGTCCCGTCGGTTTCAGCTCAGACACATGCGAAACTGCCCTGGCCCGGTCCATCCTCCTACATTCCCCCACTCCTTTCACTCGCCATTCCACGGGCGAGAATTCACGAGAACTGAGCGGGAGTTTTCTTCCCTTCCGTATTTTTTATTGCCAAATAAATTGATCCTGTTCATAACGATTGGGGGGTTTGCCAGCTGTTGTACATTCGGAGCGCCATAAATTGGAAGGGGTAGTGGAGTTTTCTGGGCTGATGGGATCCGTTGGCACTGTAGGATGTCCAGCCGTGTCTGCACTTTCTGAAACGTCTTCCTGAGGGACTCGGAGCTCCTGTCCTGTACCTTCTTCCTCTTTCTCTTCTTCCTCTTTGATGACAGGAACTGACTCGGGAATCTCAGGTATCTCTTCTATGGAGCTGGATCTTTGGATAAGCAGGGCCGGAGCATGTTCCGATGAACTACTCGAGTTGTAGAGGTTCTGTCTCCTTCAGGTTGAATCTCGTACACAGGGCCTTCGGGGCTGACCCGCCTTTTTACTCGATAGGGATCTTTTTCCCAGCGACTTTCTAATTAACCTCAAGGGCGTTTTGTCTTGCACTAGGACGTGGTCTCTAATTTGAAGTTCTGTTGCCTATGGTGGGGTCTTCTCTGCATGTTCTAATTCTTAGAGTCTGGTCTGTACTAATCGATGCAGGGTCTGTAGACGATGTTGATGTTCCCGGACCCATGAGGACACTCCTACTCGTGAGCAGTCTTCTTCTGGATCTAACTCTAACTCGGTGATTCCTTTTCCATCTCGGCCGAACAGGAGTGAGTAGCAAGAGAAACCCATCGTACTATGTACTCGATTGTTATAGACTCAGACTAACTCAGGAACAAATTCAGGCCACCTGGCCTTTCGATCTTCTTCCAAAGTTCTCAGCATTCGAATCAGCGTACGATTGAAGCGTTCACAGGCACCGTTACCCTGGGGATGATAGGGTGTGGTTCGAGATTTGTCAATCCGGTACATGCGATGCAGCTCCTCCAGCACCTTTCCCAAAAAGCAGGCCTCTTGGTGAGAATGGATCAGTCTCGGACAGCCATAAATTTGGATAAAATTTTTACAGATGGCATAAGCAGCCGATTTCGCAGTTTGATCTCTAGTGGAGGTCACTACAGCAAACTTTGTAAAATGATCCACCATAACCAAGCAATGTTCATATCCCTGGTGAGGAGGTCCAATTGTTAAATAGTCGATCATCAATACTTCGAAGGGAGCGGATGTCACTATGCGCTGTATTGGAGTTCTTTGTTCAGGGGGTTTAGCCAATTTACAGGTTCGGCAAGCTCTGCATATCTCTTCAACTACTGTCTTCAGCCGAGGGTGATAAACTAACCACTGCAATCACTGAAAAGTCTTTTCCTGGCCAAAGTGTGCTCCCTTTTCATGGGCCTCAGTCGAGATTTAGGTCAACATGGTCTCTGGAACTAGGACTTGCCAGGTCGCTGCCAGCTCCGACTGAAGTTGTATTTTCTGGTACAATAACCCATTCTTCATCTGGAGCCGATCCCATTGTCGCAGGATCCGCAAAGTTTCCGGAGAAAGAGTGTTCCTCTCCACCAGACTGGGGTGCCTTTTTGAAATTATACACCGCCTCAGGAGAGCCAGTTCTCCATCTTCTTGTTGCAACCCGACCCATTCATCCTGGGTTCGCCCCAAAACTCCTCCCGAGACCTGTGTTTGTATTTGATCCTGCGTTGCTACCACCGTCCTGGCAGGCCCTAGAAATCTGGGTACCTCTTCATCTTCTAGCTCCTCATCCCTATTCCATCCAGGTTCTCTGCTCCCCTCTTGTACGAGATCCTATACCGAAACTTCGCCATCCTGGCCACCCATCTCTGCTCCAGAGCTCCAAGCCTTGCCTTTCCAGATGTGCCAGACGATTGGTATCGATGCGCACCAACACATCAGACCCAGACAGATGTTCTGCAAAACTCTCCGACTTGGCCCACACCAATGCGAGCAGCTCCAACTTGAAAGAACTATAATTGCCCAGATTACATTCAGAATCATGAAGGGTTCGACTTGCATAAGCGTCAGTGATCACCTTCTCTCTTCCGCCCTGCATCTGAGACAGCTCCAAGTCCATGCAAACTCCTGTCGGTGTGAAGGATAAAACGTTGAGAAAAGTTCGCATAAGCCAACACAGGAGCTTCTGTTAATGCTCTCTTCAGATCTTGGAATGCTTCCTCCTGATGTTCTTTCCATCAAATCTTCCAGTTCTTTGCGCCCGAAGGCGCTCCTTTCAATAGTTCCTGTAGCTGCCTGGACCGGCGAGCAAAGTTTTTCACAAAACGGCGATAATGTCCAGACAGTCCTAGAAACGCACGAACATCCTTTACTGTCTCTGGAGTAGTCCAATCTTGTATCGCGGAAATTTTGTCACAAGAGGGTTTTACTCCATCGGCGGACACAACATGACCCAGGTACACAATCTGAGTGCGGAACAGGTGACATTTTTGAGGTTTCACTTTCAGCCCGTACCTCTGTAAGTGACTCAATACTTGCTCCAGAGTTAGTTTGGCCAACACAGCCGCGCATTTGGCTCAGTATCACTTGCCCCTCCTGAATATGCTGAGATTTCAATATTTCCATTGAATTCACTGTTACGGTCCAGGGGTTTTCATTGTGTAATTTCAAGTGTACTGGTTTTGGTGACATTATTTCTTCGGGCAGGCCCACAACTCGGGCCACCTCGCTTCTGGGGTACACTATGATGTCTTGGTTCTCTAAATTAACAAAATGTAAGGGTACAGCTCCACAATGGCCAGGGTACGCGCCACCAATGATCCCGAGGGTAGCTTCTCTGCACAGGAAGGTTCAATTTGAATTTCCACCCCCTCCAGAGGGATTTGAGCTCAGACAGGCATTGTCAGCACTATTTGACCTGGGGGCAGCACAAGTTTGTTAGAGGCAGGCACAATCACTTTTCCTAACGCTTCCCCATCCAGCCTTGACTCCTGTGCTTGAGCTACACAAATCAACTGCTAGAATATTATTCTCTGAGGAGTGTGAGAACCATACTGCTTCAGGGTTTCATTGGCGGGTTCCTTAATCAGGAGACTTCCAAATTCTTTTAAAACGTTCATACCCAGGGTAACTGTGTGCCCGCCGTTCTCTTCTCCCTGGATCAGCACCACACCCTTGCGTCCTAGATCCTTCCCACACATGGAGATTTGCATCCACGCCACCCCTGTGACCGGAATGGGTAATTGCTTAGCACTGCAGCCATCAACTTTATCATGGGGCCCCACTCATCTGACTTCAGTAAAATGTTGCCAAAAATAGGTCTCTGGCATCGTCATCACTTGGGAGCCTGTATTCACTAGGCAGCGTACTGCATGTCCATTAAACTCAGCCCACACCAGAGGGCACAAAGACACTAAATTTGCGGGATTTACACTAATCCTCCCCATCTGACCTGGCTCCAGGCGACGTCCCCCCGACTCTGAGCCCTCTAGTTTAACAGATGTCGGGGCTGTACTCTTCCCCGGCATGTGTACTCCCTTGCCATATGTCCATTTCCACTGCAATTAAAGCACGTAAGGGGCCTTTGCTGGCGAGACCCTCTGGAATCCCGCCGGTGATCTGGGCCTCCCTGGCCCCTGTAGGATTTGCAACAGTCTCGGTTTTTTTCCTAACCTCAGCCAATTCTCCTTTCAGGTTCAGAAGTTCTCTCCGCAATTCTTCCACTCAATGGGGTTCAGCAATTGCATTCATGGACACTTTTGTGCTCTGGACCTTCCCCACTGGGACTGTCACCCCCTGCTCTTGCTCTCGCACGCGCGCCTCGCTTCCTATTTCAGAAAACATCAAGCGGGGGTTCCCTCGAACGTGCTCTCGCAGGACCTGTTTCATCAGCGCATCCTGCACGCCTGTCACTAAAAGGTCTCACAGGCATGATGTCTGTAGGACCTACACCCATGCCATCTTATCTGACAATCGCAATGTGTAACTCTTGTGTTGCATTCATATACTGCATCACAGTCTCCCCTTTCCTCTGCATAAGACTAAAGAGACAGGTCCTCAGTTCCCCTACGTCAGTGGGGTCTCCATGAGTCTCCTCCAGAATCTGCAGCACCTTGTTAAAGGTGTCCTGCTCTCCAGGGGCCCACAACATAACTGAGTCTCTGGCTTCTCCATCTAGAGCCAATAGCCACCTCAGCTTCCAAGGCCAGGATCATGGGGTGCATCCTCATCATGCCCCGCATCCACTCAGTCCAGCTTCATAACATGGTGTTGTTACCTGTAAATTTTGTCAAATTATTCAACATTGCCCCCAGCGAGATACTGGACCATGGGCCTCCCATAACTGCTTGATCTGCCGCCTCCGTGCTGTTAGACTGCATCATGCCGACTACGTCAAATGTAGGATACTAGCAGGAACGCGGCATGCAGTGACGAGAATAAGGCAGAACAAGAGTTTATGGGAACTTTTATGCAGAGAATAATCTGTCCAACAATACTCTTTGCAGGGAGTATGCTGATTCAAAACAATGCCGATGAAGGGCAATAGACAATGAATATGCAATACAAGTAATGATCAATACGATAATAGATCAGCTTATCAGTCTGTGGCTTCCGGACGAAGGCGGTTGAAAGATCCTTCGACGTAGATGCAAGTGACACAAGAAGTTTCTGAAACGATCCCAGATTAAATTGAAGTAATGTCTCTGTAACGAAACGGAGGCTCCTGAAGTCTTCAGATGCGATTTCCAGGTCCCGGTACACGGAGTTGTACTGGGGGTAGCGGATGGTAAAACAAATGGGGCTCGAAGTTCAGGAGAGGAAATTGCTGCAGAGTCTGCAGAGTCAGCGTGTTGCGCGTGGTAAGTACGGTAACGTCTGTCGGTTACTAGGTCAAGGTGCTGAACAGTCAGAATTCTCAGGAACAGGAGTCTGCGAGGTCCCCGGCTCTTTTGACAAGCAGGCTGTAAACGTCGAGGAGATTAGGCCACAGGGTAGGCCTGATGCTTGGCGTGGGACAGTGGAGACTGAGTTAACCTTCTCCTTCAGTATTCTCTGTCTTCCCACCAGAACTGCACTATTGGCATTGGCATGCTCACCTCCTTTTATATCTCCCCCGCCCCCTGTAGCCTGGTGCACAGGTCTGTTTCAGCTCAGACACACGCGAGACTGCCCTTGCCCGGTCCATCCTCCTACACTTGCCTCAAATAGGAGCTTACAATCGAAAATAATGTTCAGCTGAATATACGTTGATTCTGTTTATATTGTTACCATCAATGGCCCCGTCAGTGCATACGCCTAAATCCTTTATTTCCAGGGCTTTAGATGTCGGCCTCAATAGAACCAATGACCGTAGGCAAAAATATGATGTGAAAATAGCCTTATTTTTCCCAATCATTGCTGTCATGTTACATTCACAAATTTGTAAGAATGAAATAATATTCAGAGGAAAATAAGAGATATCCTCTTAAGATTGTAAACTGGGTACCTATCAGAAAGCACAGCAGGGATATGAAGGCAAGTGATTTTTTTCTTGTTACCAGCCATTGTCATTAATGTTTTTTTCAGCACATAGTTCTTGGTTGCACAATTATTAGTGAATGTGGATAATAGATAGGAAAAGCCCTAAGCCTTATGCGCATGACCTTCAACTTTGCAATGTAGTTCTTTAGCTAGATCCTTCATGATTGTGGGCTACAGAGGCACAGACACCTGCATACTGGAGAGTTCCAGCATCAGAAATAGCCCTGTGTTCAGTGCAAGAGCCATCCTAAGCCAGCAGGAATAGATTACAATAGGAGCAGCTCAGTGAGGCTTGGTACTGAATATGGATGCCTAGGGGACAGACAACAGGGATCTGTCTGTTGCGGAAAATTTACTGTCAATTTCTGTAGTGTGCTGCGGGTGTTTATACTGCTGGAGCTCAGACAAGAGGAGGATTTTAACAATAGTATTTTATCAGACCCTAACATCTACCAATTTTTATATCTACCAAACTCATGTTTAAATCATTTTCTGAGTGCGGCTGTTTCTTTATGTATATGACTTTAACTGGATGAGCTCCAGGTTCAGCCAGCACCTATCCTACCCTATATGGAGTGCACGCCATTATCTATAAACATTTTTAAATCAGGAATGCAGGGGTTTTATAGAACGTACAGTAACTTCATAGGTTGTTTCCGTCTGTCATGTTATCAGGGAAACCGTCAGAAACTCTACTGTCGCCAAACTGCATTGTTGAGTAGGGTAGTGAAAGACAAAGTCTAGCCTACTTGGCAGAAAATGTACAGTGGGCAAAAAGCCTACAATGTATGGGGCAGGAATGAAACAGCTAATTACTTAAAATCACCTTTGGCTGATGGGAGTAGGAGTGAACATTGTAGGCTTTTTCCCAGGAGAGGTGACGTATCAGGACAGGGACCAAACAAGGAAGGGCACCTTGATGTTGGCTATTGGGCTTACATATATTGGCCAATCTATGCGCTAAGTACCTTTTTTACTGTAATTTTTCACAACAATTTTGCAGATTAATATTTCATACATACACTATATAGTGTTTTTCCATTTTCTATGGCATTATTGCAGTTTCAAAGTTCTAGAGTAATCATTCTTACCAATTTATGGTGCAACCTTATAGTTTTTTTTATAGTTATATGTTTTTTTGGTTGGCACCTGTTCACACTAGCTGAGATGTGCTGGTCCTTTTTCTCTATTAGTATATTTTAAAAGTAATCAAGCTTATGCATAGTCAAGTGCCTGGCAGTGCAATATCTCCGTGGTTAGCACTGTAGCCTTGCAGCGCTGGGTTCCTGGGTTCTAGTCACCAAAGGACATTATCCGCAAGGAGTTTGTCTGTGCTTGCTTGGGTTCCATACCATACATTAAAGACGTACAGTTAAGGAATCCCCAGCAGGATCAAAAAACACCACAGAATGCTTTTCTGAAATTATAAATGCTTTATCATACAAAAAAATCTACGGAAATAAACACTCACAAAAGCTGAATCTTTATTAGAACAAATGTCTTAACAAATTGCCAGATGTTGTTTTTGCTCATATCGACTCCCAGAAAAAAGAATAATAAGAGTTTAAAATCTGCATATATCCCAAAATGATACCAATGAAAATGACAACTCATTCCAATTGCAGCTCTTGGAATATGGTAACACAAAATATTGATTGTTTTGAATAGTGTTTTAACGTGCAAAAGTAGTAAAACTACAAAAATATAATTTTCATGTCATCATAGTGATACTAACCTGCAGAATAGATTTAACATATCTTTTTTGTTTTTCCCCCAGAAAACAATCCTAAAATTGTTTTATTGTATACTATAGTACAATGATGGCGAACCTTGGCACTCCAGCTGTTGTAAAACTACAACTC
>VIAB01024988.1:0-10258 GCA_009801035.1 Oophaga pumilio | reverse complement strand
CTAGGCGGGGTCACGAGTCCAGTAGTCCTAGTGTTAAACCTTTTGCCCCTTCATTTTCCTAGTTTCTTTGCAGCAATTGGATGGTTCTCGGTCTTTTTTTCCCATCTTTTTCTTGGTGATTTTTTGCATTCATACATAATCATTATATATTTATGGGGGTACTCTGCTGCTAGTTTCTTTTATGGGCAAGATTTAATATCATATTGTTCTATCTCCTCACCCTCCTCTGATATTATTTGATGGTATGCTGTTTACACATCTGCATATACACTGGTATTTACTTCACATGTTGGTTAGGCTTTAGGTTATAGCTTTATTATAAGCTTATTTGATATGTAAGTACGTCACATATGTGACTTTTTAATGTTTTTAATGTTTTTTGGTGTGTTTTTGTACTCAATAAAATGTGACATTATATGCATTGTTGGTGGTAATCCTTTCTAGATGGCCTATTTCTTTTTCTTTTTTTGTCTTGACATACAGCCCTTTTAGGCCAGATTGAATCCCACTGCTATTTACCCTGTGGTGCCCCCTCATTTTGAGTAACCTTTCGAAAAGTTCCAGATTTTGGAACAAGTACCACAACCCATTCGAGGGGGAGACAGTATAAAACAGTTAAAACGATGGGAGGCTTTCTGGATACACACACTGGACATCCTAGCCCCTAAAGTGCTTAATAGTGACTATGACCTCCTATCATTCATATAATACCCCCACCACAAATATTATTTGCATTTGATTGTATCTGTATTTCACCTGTGGTGTATCTTGGTACATATGGCTGTATAACAATTGAAAATAAGTTGATAAAAATTGTGCTATTTTTGTATGAGTATCGGTCATATCAGAATTATGCTCTTATCTTCATACAGTTCCAATTTTAACATGTCTTTTTTTTGTTTCTCCATAGAGTCACCTCTATTAGAAAGCAATCATCTCCACACTCTGGACTGCACCCTCTTTCACCACTTATACTAGCAACTTGTCCCTAGAAATCATTATCCCCTTTCTGTGTCCACTTCCTGTCTTTGGAACGCAGTGGAAAGCAAAATACCAGGGTTGGAACGCAGTAGCTCCTCCTGGAATGCACATCCATGCCTATCTGGTGACGTGACGTCCGGCTTCACCACATTAGGATGCTGATTGGCTATACTGGCCACCGGAGCCCGCCCCTTCCCTTTTTCAGCTCATTGGCTTAGTGCCATCACTGAGGACCAGCGTTGGATACCACGTCTAGTACACACCACTGTGGCATGGCGCACTTAACCCGTTACTCACAGGTCAGTCACCAACTTTATCTTCTCCCTCTGCATTAAAGCGCTGGTTTGCTGACAGCGCTCTTCTATGTCTATGATTATCCTGCAGTATTTTTCCTGCTATTCACTTCACGGCATGGTTTTAACCACAATACATTTGCTTCCAGGTTCCAATATCTGTTTTACCCTATGACCCAGAATAAATTGGTATGTTGTGCTATACATATAATAACATATTGCATTCCCTCATGCCCACACATGAATTTTATATATATTTTTATTATAGATGTAGTGATCCTTGACTGAATTTACTGGTCCATCTAACCGGCTAAGCCCATTCTAAACTGGTATGTCCTATAACTCACATTTTTTCATCAATTTTCTGGCCATATTTCTATGGTCCTTTTTCTTCTAAAACTGCAATCATGAGACGGGTTCTAGCTATTAGACTATCAGCATTTGTTATAGCCTCTACTATGTAACTCTATTTGATCATGTCTGTATGAATTATTGTTGTATATACCTTATTTTGTTTTTTCTTTTTATTTTGTAATCTATTTTGTAGTAACTGATGAAGGTCTGTTGTAAGACCGAAACGTTTTGTTTACTATGACCGTGGACAACATTAAACTATCGTTTGATCACTTAAGTTATGTGCCGAGTTTCTTAATATTTGCCATAAATGAGACCTTGGTTTCTCTGGAGGCTGACATGTCTCTGGCTATCCATGTGGACTGCTGTCTTCACCAAAGACATAAAGAGACACCACAATTTTAAGAGTAGTCTTGGGCTAATGGAACTTAGAACTGAGTCAATCAAGGAACCCATGCAGTTGGGGGGACAACTCATTTAATTGGTTCTCCTGCAGTTCAGCGTAAAGGGGGAGTGTGTTTTTTTTTATGGTGGGGAGGATAATTTTGTGAGTACTTGTCCTTCAATACATAATTGCAAAACAGCAGCCGGAAAACTAAGGAGTCTGGGTTACGGAGAGGTTAACGACCTGCTTGTACACATTTCCTCTGTGGGTAGGTCACAGTTTCAGAGACTTTAGCCACATAACTCTGCACCCTTGAGCCAGTGGTATTTTACTCAGGTCGTATGAGTGAGGCATCTGCAGTTAGGAGCCATGCACTTGGAATTAATTGATTGTTATGTGCTAGAGGTTTTGCCCTGTCTTGTGATTCTTGTACTGCCTTCTCTTATGCTGCACAATCCCGTAGTGGATTGGCAGATTCGGAATGCACTAGGAATATATTGCTAGAGGGCTTGCCGTCTCCTGTGGTTCTTGTATTACCCTGGCTTACGCTGGACAATCCTGTAGTAGCCTGGCAGACGCGGGAAGTGGTAAGGTAGAGGGAGTAATTTCAAGTACACTGTTTGGTCACCCGGTTTACCTGGATGGATACCCAGTCTCTGCCAGAATACCTGGAATACCTGTATGACATCAGGGATATGTTTTCAGAAAAGGGTATAAAGAATTCCCTCTTCCTCACCCTTATGATTGTGGCGTTACTCTTCTGGATGTGGTCAAGCTGCCTAAGAGCAGGTTATATAAGCTCTCTGGTCTGGAGAGGCAGGCCATGAATGACTATTTAGCAGAAAGTCTCGTAAACTGTAATATCAGACCTTTCTTATCTCCAGTGGCAGCTGCTTTTTTCTTTGATAAGAAAAAAGATGATGGATTAAACCCCTGCCTAGATTTCCATAAAATTAATTGGATCACGGTCCAGGATCTATATTCTCTCCCTCTCATTCCAGACCTCTTCAACCAGATCACTGGGGCAAAATAGTGCTCAAAACAGGACCTCGGGGGGGCATATAATCGCATTCTGATTAAGGAGTGGGATAAGTGGAAGACAGCCTTTAAAACACCTGATGGAAACTATGAAAACCTTGGGATGCCATATGATTTGAATAATGCTCCCGCCATCTTTCGTAATGACATTTTTTGTCACCAAGCAGGTAGATTTCTGATGGTCCATCTTGATGACATATTGATTTATTCGTCTGACTTTGAATCTCATTAGGTACATGTCAGGCAGGTCTTACAGATATTCACAGACAATAAATTATTGGTCAAACCAGAGAAATGTATGTTCTCAGTTCAGGAGCTCCCTTTCAGGGTTATCAATTATCATCCACATGTATACGCATGGATCCGGTGAAAGTCTGGGTGGTACTGGACTGGGATCGTCCTGAAGACTGAAAAGCTTGCAAAGGTTTTTAGGTTTTGCCAAATAATACTGTAAGTTTATGAAGAACTTATTGGTACTGTCCAAACCTCTGGTGGAGATGACCAGGAAAGGAACGGACTTTTCCAAATTGTCCAATCCAGCTAGTGAGGCATGTGATACTTTAAAAAAATGTATTGCTTCTGTTGCGCTTCTTATATAGCTTGACGCCACTCAGTCATTCATTGTAGAGGTTGACATGTCTGAATTGGGGGTATTGTCGCAGGTCGCATATCCAAGTAAATGGTGTCCATGTGCATGATTTTTAAAGAAATTGTCATCCGCTAAGAAAAACTACATTGGTAAAAGGAAACTTGGCAATAAGGTGGGCTTTTGAAGAGTGGCACCATTTTTTGTAGGGGTCAATACAACCAGTCATAGTAATTACGAATCATAAAAATCTTTTATATTTGAATCTGCAAACCATCTGACAGACAAGATAGTGTTCACCAGATTCATCTTTTTTGTGACGATTAGGCTATGGGATAAGAACATTAAGACAGCTGCTTTATTTCACAGCTATTCTGCAGGAGGAGATAATTGTGAACTAATTCCTTTATTACAGAAAGGTGTAGCGATTACCACTATATGTTCTTTTCTGGGGAGGGAGGTCGTGGAGGCTCAGGGGGACGCCCCTGCTGCTTGTCCTTCAGGTAAACTGTTTGTTCCTGTTAATCTTCGTATTAAAATTTTAAGTGAACATCATGATTCAGTCTTGGCCAGACATCCTAGTAATAAAGCCACCACAGATCTTTTTCTAGTTGTTTTTAGTGGTCTAGAGTGCACCAGAATGTTCATGTAGATGCCTTCAGTATTTTTGAGCATTCTAAGACCTCACATACTCATATTTCTGGGGCTCTTCAACCTTTGTCGATTTCCTATAGGCCTTGGACTCATTTATCAGTAGATTTCATCACTGATCTACCCATGTCGGCAGGTAATACTGTTTTATAGGTGGTAGTGCACAGATTCATAAAGATGTCTCATTTCATTGTGCTACCTGCTTTACCTAATGCCAAGACTTAGGAGCAAATTTTTACTAAAGAAATCATGAAGTTACATGGGACTCTTTGTGATATTGTTTCCGACTGAGGAGTGCAATTTATTTCCAAATTTTGGAAAGCATTTTGTTCTCGTTTGGGGGTCTCGCTTACATTTTCTTCCGCCTTTCATCCACAGTCTAATGGGCAAACTGAATGTGTGAAGCACAATCTTGAGTCATAATTATGTGTTTTGTGTCCAAGAATCAGAAGAATTTGTTATTTTACATTCCTCTTGCTGAATTCACTGTGAATAACTGTTTTCATGAATCCTCTGGTAAGTCCCCAATCTTTGGGGCATATGGATTTAATCCTCAATTCTGCTCCTTCAATAAGAATCATTCTTGAGGAATACCTAAGGAGGAACAGTTTTATGTATCTATTACATCAGTGTGGCAAAGTGTTTTTGATCATTTAAAGAAGATGGGGTCCAAATATAAGTGTTCCTTATCAGAGACATTTGGTAGGTCCGGACCTGTGTGTTGGTGGTTTGCTGTGGTTGTCCTCAAAGAACATTAAGTTGAAGGTTCCTTCTTGGAAACTGTGATCCATGTTTATCAGTCCCTATAAGATTTTGGCCTTCCTAAATCCAGTAGCCTTTCGCTTTGCTTTGAAACACACTTTTAACATTCATGAGTTTCACCGATTTCTACCAAAAAATACATTGCTTCTTCTGAGCCATCTCCACCACCACCTTCCCAAGTCATTCTTGATGGAAAATTGGAATTTCAGATAGCTAAGATTATCAATACTTGCTTGTTTTGTCTGTCTTTTCAGTATCTGGTACACTGAAAGGGTGATGGTCCTGAAGAGAGAGAATGTAGGTACGAGGATCTGATGTTCATATGATCAAATCAACATGTGTCCAATTATACTTAGGGGCACTAAACATGAATACAACAATTCCCATATAAAGTGCATACAGGACAAAGAAGAGAACCCAACAATTAGAATAAAACGCAAAATTTTATTAGAACATCATTAAAAAACATATAAAAAACACATAAAAAAAGCAAAATGCCGTCTAGGGGACGCTAGAGCACACTACTGCAATATCAAACTCCAAGAGGGATCATATGTAATGCAACATAGGGGCTGTAAACTACCAATATCAAAATGATATAAAGCAGATCATAAAATACTGCAGTTAATCCTAACAATAGTGCATCTTCATGGAGCAGATCCCATGTGCATATATCAATAAATAAATATTGAGTAGTATAGTTGCAATAAATTATCAGTACCAGACCCTACAGGAATAATCTCATTAACCTTCAAAATTTAGCTGCATATCAACAAGGTAGGATACAGTAAAGTTTACAATGTCAATGGTCTCTCTTAGAAGAGGGGTACTGTCCAAGGATACAGCGACAGAAAGGGTCCAGAACATTGGTGCATCTAGTTTCACAAACTCTTCAACTGGTTAGAAGTACTTTCCCATCTTATTAAACAGTGCTTGTTTTTTCCTTGCTGGCATTGCAAGATTTAATCTGATCAGTTGAAGCTCATGGAGCTTCAAGAGTGTGAAAAGGCCTGGGAGTCATTGCTTGGTGGTAGTAATAAGATGTGTCTATAACCAGACAGGTAACTATGACTAGCAGATAGGCCGGAGAGGTGAGCAGAAAGGAGAGTATAAGGGTATGTTTCCATGTTCCGGAATACATCCGGACTAGCTGCGGATTGAACGCTGTGTACAGCCACAGCGTTTAATCCGCAGCGTCCAGATGTTACAGCATAGTGGAGAAGATTTGAAGAAATCCAGTCTCCACTATGCGTAGTAAAACTCAGGTGACACACCCACAAATCCGTACATGGGGAGCGTCTTTATAGAACACAGCATGTCTATTTATCTTGCGGACACGCGCCGTCTCCGCAAGATAAATAATACAGTCTATTGATATGATGTGGTGATTCCGCATGTGTTCAATGAACACTTGCGGAATCAACGTGCGTAGAAAGGGGGCAGCACTTTGGGCGGAGCGGGCTTTTCGCTGCTTCCAAAACTACGGCAATCCAGACCGTAGATACATACCCTAAGGATATAAGTTTTTTTTTATATATATTTTAACCTTTTGCTCCTTCATAGTTCACCACAATGTCAGATAGTGGCTGCAATTTTGTTTAACCCTTGTGGAAGCAAAATGCAAAAAAAAAAAATCGTCATTTTGTCAAATACGTATTTTTATAATATGTGAGTAGAATATCCATTCGAATATATTTGCTCATCTCTAATAACGAATATGCAATTGTATATGCAAATTGAGAAAATCTGAGAAAGAAAAATATAGAGAAACAAAGACATGTATGAAGGAAAGGGATTAAATGTGCATTTTGTATATTTGTAAACAATCATACAGTTAGGTCCATAAATATTTGGACAGAGACAACATTTATCTAATTTTGGTTCTAGACATTACCACAATGAATTTGAAACAAAACAAATCAGATGCAGTTGAAGTTCAGACTTTCAGCTTTCATTTGAGGGTATCCACATTAAAATTGGATGAAGGGTTTAGGAGTTTCAGCTCCTTAACATGTGCCACCCTGTTTTTAAAGGGACCAAAAGTAATTGGACAATTGACTCCAAGGCTATTTCATGGACAGGTGTGGGCAATCCCTTCATTATATCATTCTCAATTAAGCAGATAAAAGGGCTGGTGTTGATTTGAGGTGTGGTGTTTGCATTTGGAAGGTTTAGCTGTGAAGGAAACATGTGGTCAAAGGAGCTCTCCATGCAGGTGAAACAAGCCATCCTTAAGCTGCAAAAACAGAAAAAACCCATCCGAGAAATTGCTACAACATTAGGAGTGGCAAAATCTACAGTTTGGTACATCCTGAGAAAGAAAGAAAGCACTGGTGAACTCATCAATGCAAAAAGACCTGGGCGCCCACGGAAGACAACAGTGGTGGATGATCGCAGAATACTCTCCATGGTGAAGAGAAACCCCTTCACAACAGCCAACCAAGTGAACAACACTCTCCAGGAGGTAGGCGTATCAATATCCAAATCTACCATAAAGAGAAGACTGCATGAAAGTAAATACAGAGGGTTCACTGCACGGTGTAAGCCACTCATAAGCATCAAGAATAAAAAGGCTAGACTGGACTTTGCTAAAAAACATCTAAAAATGCAGCACAGTTCTGGAAGAACATTCTTTGGACAGATGAAGCCAAGATCAACCTCTACCAGAAAGATGGAAAGAGAAAAGTATGGCGAAGGCGTGGTACAGCTCATGATCCAAAGCATACCACATCATCTGTAAAACACTGCGGAGGCAGTGTGATGGCTTGGGCATGCATGGCTGCCAGTGGCACTGGGTCACTAGTGTTTATTGATGATGTGACACAGGACAGAAGCAGCCGAATGAATTCTGAGGTATTCAGAGCCATACTGTGTGCTCAGATCCAGCCAAATGCAGCCAAACTGATTGGTCGTCGTTTCATACTACAGATGGACAATGACCCAAAACATAAAGCCAAAGCAACCCAGGAGTTTATTAAAGCAAAGAAGTGGAATATTCTTGAATGGCCAAGTCAGTCACCTGATCTCAACCCAATTGAACATGCATTTCACTTGTTAAACACTAAACTTCAGACATAAAGGCCCACAAACAAACAACAACTGAAAACCACCGCGGTGAAGGCCTGGCAGAGCATCAAAAAGAAGGAAACACAGTGTCTGGTGATGTCCATGAGTTCAAGACTTCAGGCAGTCATTGCTAACAAAGGGTTTTCAACCAAGTACTAGAAATGAACATTTTATTTACAATTATTTAATCTGTCCAATTACTTTTGGTCCCTTTAAAAACAGGGTGGCACATGTTAAGGAGCTGAAACTCCTAAACCCTTCATCCAATTTTAATGTGGATACCCTCAAATGAAAGCTGAAAGTCTGAACTTCAACTGCATCTGATTTGTTTTGTTTCAAATTCATTGTGGTAATGTCTAGAACCAAAATTAGATAAATGTTGTCTCTGTCCAAATATTTATGGACCTAACTGTACGTCTACCTTTTCATGTAAGCTATAAATAAATATGTAAAGTAGGTTCAAAAGATTTCATCTTACAGACTAGCATTGCACTACTAGTAAATACTGATATTTTTTGACAACTATAATGCCTTCTTTTAAATCAAAAATAAATTTACACTTTATGAATATAGAAGTGGATATTATTATTTTCCAAAGGAGAAATAGGAAATGATGAAAATGGAGTAATGGTAATTGATATGTATTTCATGCATGATTTTCAATGGCATAAAGATTTCTATGAAATTTGATATAAAAATGGATAATACTAAAGTGTAATCACTCCACCACACCTTGGGATTAGTCCAATTAAAGTTGCATGTGAATAAGAAGGGACTAACATTGCTGTTAAATAGAGCTTGGTGCATTGTTTGAATATCAAATTTTCTAAATTTCTTGAATTTTCCTTCTCAAAATGATTCGTTTTGAATAAATTGCTATGCTGAACAGCCTGTAATTGCCTGGAAAATACGTGTGGGATTTCTCCTAGGGCTATACTGAACCCCCTTATGAGCTCCTTAATACAAACGCAAGATAATTAATTTCCAAGTGACCTGACACTATAATACAAGGAAAAAATGGATGGTAATTGGTGGTAACCAAAAGCTTATTAACAACACACAGCAGTATCACAAGTTTTAGAAAACGCAAATTATAAAAAAAGAGCAAAAAATGTTTCTCTGCCTTGCTGTTGTTTATAATCAGAATGTGCAAACAGAAGAAGCCTTTTTCACACTGGTTAGTAAAAAAAAATCCTTTGTGATAATTATAAAACGCTTTTTTCTATCCTAAATGAAATAGCAATACATTTTCCCAAGCAGTTCAAAAATTATCCTTTTATTTAATGAGAAAAAACAAATGGGCTGATTTCAAATTACTTACACAAACTGGAATGATAATATCAAAATGAGTAAGGAATTGCTAAGGGTTTCCTATCAAGCTATCCAGAAATTGCCCCTTTTTTAGGAAGCAGGAACAGGCTAGCTGTTTTCATAGTGAAACAAACGAAGACTTGTCATCAAGCCTTTCCATAAGTTAGCCCTATTTGAGAATTGTTTCATGTCTTGTATACCTTCAAGAAGGTCTCTCAGCACTATACAACACAGTGAGCAGTCAGGAGATCTGTGACTGATATAGCTGTACAGTGTCAGCGGTGGAAGCCACATGATAGAGAATTAGGATGGGGCAAACAAGAAGACGTTTGGCAGTACAGTGACAGCAACAGCAGCCTCAGCAGCATTATTACCACTGTATAAGATGGCATGATGGCTAGAGATTGGATGCCCAATGGAGTGTGGGCCATTAACAATGGTGGCAGCAGATCCGTGTAGAAGACAGTCAATAAATAATCAGGCAGGCACATTGTTTACTCATTGGTATCAGCCATAAGTGAAAGAAAGCAAACATGTTCCATGCCTGCTTCTTTTTGACAAATGTAAGGATTTCTAAGCCTGTGGATAACTTGGTCCACTTGATAAAGCAACTGACTGTGGTAAATACCTTTCTGACATAGAAAACTGGGTCTTGCTACTGGCCCAATCTGCTGAGGAAAAAGTCCATGATATTGGAGCTCAGGGTATCTAAGAAGTGTAGGAAAGACAGAATCTGGCAGATTAGATTGTCACAAAGGCAGATAAAACATTTGGATCATTGTGGCACATGTACTGATATGGAAATTTAATTAGGATAAAAATATCCTTCAG
>VIAB01024987.1:21625-41136 GCA_009801035.1 Oophaga pumilio | reverse complement strand
CAAAATTTTCAAAATTTTCCCCATATTTGCGTTTTTTTCAAAAACTAACGCAAGTTATATCGAATAAATTTTACCACTAACGTAAAGTAGAATATGTCATGAGAAAACATTCTCAGAATCACGAAGATCCATTGAAGCATTCCAGAGTTATAACCTCATAAAAAGACAGTGGTCAGACTTGTAAAAATTGGCCCGGTCATTAACGTGCAAACCACCGTTGGGGGTTAAGGGGTTAATAACAGAAGTGTCTATGGGAGGTATGAGAGCCAGAATACAGCCTACAATGATTCATCGTTTAGCCACCATGAGTTACCAGAATCGGTTTCATGCCCATCAGAAGATCAGTGTCACAGATGTGCGTATGAGACTCGGCCTAATAAATGCCCGTCCAAAATATGTTGCCAAACACTCACGTGTCTGTATAAAGGGTAAAGTGCAACATGTTCGTTAGATGCTGAATTACAGAAAGCAGGTCATTGTCGGAGGAAAACCAAACAAACTGATGGATGCTCGTGAAAAACTGAATTTAAAGAGGAATGCACCGTCCGTAACTATAAACACACCCATGGCACAGGCTTCTTCATCTTCACCCATACATAGTACCAATAAGATCCAAATGTCCCAGTTGAAAATTATTTCTCATAGTGTAACGAACACTGTTAAAGGAATGCCACTAAACGTACATAACCACGACCCTTGGAAACACCAGATTTACTCTTTACGAGATATGGACGATGATGGTATTGATGATGACTTTGAAATTTACCACATCCACACCAACAAGATGAAGGTCACAGCTGCAAAAAATGTGCAAAGAAGGCCGTGAATGTCTGGAAAATCATTTTCTCTAGGGCTAAGTTACCCTCTTACTAAAGTGGTACCGAATGATGCATACACAGCTCTCATGTCTACTCTGTGTGAGATGCTTGAAAGATGATGCATTCTGATTTGTCCATGTCCACTTTTTGAAAACGAGCAGAAAAGAAGAATGATATAGCGGGAAGATGTGTGATTTTGGTCAGTAAGATGTGTGATTTTGGTCAGTAAGGGGATATGCACAGCTGATATTGCCGGAACCGTCGCCTCCGCCCAATGGAGGATCCTGGACACCTCGGCCATTGCCAGGGAGCTTCTGGCCCCTCTTGGTGATTGACGTACGCCACAGCCGTGGCATTGTCCATCTAAATTCTGACCGGCAGGCCCCTGAGAAGCACTTGCCAGTGACGGAAGGAGAGAAAGATGGCCCTGATTTCGAGGATGTTGATCAGTAAGGAGGATTTCTGTGCTGACCAAAGACCCTGTGCCGTCAGGTGTCGAAAAACTGCCCCCCAACCCTGAAGGCTTGCGTCCGTCATTATAATCTGCCAGTGAACTGGCAGGAAGGACAGGCCCTGGAGGATGAGGGGGGATGACAGCCACCAGTTGAGAGACTGCTTGAATCTGAGAGGGAGGCGAAGTGGATGATCCAACGACCGGACAGACCTGTCCCACTGAGACAAGATAGCACGCTGAAGAGGTCTCAAGTGAAACTGCGCAAAGGGGATTGCCTCTAAGGCTGCAACCATTCTGCACAGCACCTTCATTGCTGACCGGAAGGACGGGAGCTGAGGGCCCTGCAGAGACCGAACTCCCTGCTGGAGGATTGCTCTTTTCTCCTTGGGGAGAAAAACCTTCGCCTGTCTGGTATCTAACAGCATGCCCAGGAAGAACAGGTGCTGGTATGGAACAAGGCAGGACTTCTTCCTGTTGACAATCCACCCGAACCGGGCCAGGGTGTCGAGAACGATGGACAGGCTTTCTTGGGCCTGGGGGAGGGACGCGGCCTTGATGAGAATGTCGTCGATGTATGGGATGAGAACTAGGCCCCTGATTCTCAAGATGGCTATCAATGCCGCAATGATCTTGGTAAAGACCCTGGGAGCGGTCGCAAAGCCAAATGGCAGGGCGACAAACCGAAAATGGTACTGCTGAACTGCAAATCGCAAGAACCTCTGATGAGCTGGGCAAATCGGAATGTGGAGGTAGGCGTTTTGGATGTCTATGGAGCACAGAAATTACTGTGTCTCCATGGAAGAGATTACTGAATGAAGAGACTCCATCCTGAAGTGACGCAGGCGAACCCTCCTGTTCAGCAACTTGAGATCTAGAATGGGACGAACCACGCCCCCCTTCTTTGGCACAGCAAACAGGTTTGAATAGAAACCTGTGTAGCGTTCTCGCTGTGGAACGGGGATGAAACCCCAGAACTAAGAAGGGAGTCAATGGATGCAAAGAAGCTCGGGACCAAGGCAAGATCCCTTGGGGGGGCGGGATTCGAAAAACCGATCTCGTGGACGGGAAGTGAACTCTATTTTGTATCCTGAGGATACAACCTCCCTGACCCAAGTGTCTTCCACCAAATCGAGCCAAAAGTCTCTGAACAGCAGGAGACGACCGCCGAGTTTTGGAGGAATGCTGGGCCCTGGAACCGAGTCAAAAGCCGGGCATAAGGTAGAGGCAGCCGCTTCAAAGGCTGATTTTGCCAGCGATTCTATAATTCTATTGTTGGCATCCTTGAGGGAAGCTGCATTAGAAAGTGGAAGGACCGTATTGGTGGACAGTCTGGAGACTGGTGGGTCCACTGTAGGGGAGATCATCCAGTTAGTGGTAAGATCCAGTGGGAAGGGATATAGAATGCCGAGACGCTTCCCTCTTTGAAAACGCCTGGTCGGATTCTCCCTCTACCTCTTGAGTATCTCCAAGAACTCATTATGAGGGGCAAAGACCTTGGAAGGTGGTTTGGACCGTCTGAACGAAACCGCCTGATCTGCAGATTCCGTAGCGGTATCTTTGATGCCTAAGGTCTGATTGACTGCCACAATCAGGTTCTGCACCGTATCAGTCATGCTGGCGGCCTGTTCTGAATCCAGGTCTGATTCATCTTCCGAAAGCGCGTCCGAAGATGCTTCGCCTGACTCCGGAGAGGAGGGCGCTAGAGAGGGATCACGCTATGAAAGGTCATCTGGTGAGGCGGATCGGGAAGAGGGCCCCGAACGGTGCTCCAGCCTAGGTCTCTTACGGCCTGGATTGGAAGGACCGGGCTGCGAGTCTTGTGACTCGCTGGCGACCGTTGGTGTTGAAAGGGGCAATCTGTCTAATACGGACACTAGGGTCTGAGACACCCTGGTGAGGTCCGCCACAGATTGTGACAAAGAAGCAACCCACACCGGGGTAGGAGGCTCAGAACCCCTTGGGGCAGAAGGAGATTCCTGAGTGGGTACCGTGGGGTCGCTGCAAGACTGGCAGAGGGGAGACGACTGACCTGAAGGGAGTCTGCCATTGCAAGAAGAGCACACAAAGTGTCTGACCAGAGTGGTGGAGGAAGAGGAAGGTGGAGGGCGATCAGGCTCTGCCTTGTGCTTAGGCATGGTGAGCAGTCCCACTAACTGATGCCAGAAGGTTGGGGGACAGAAAGGAGACAGAGGAGAGTGTCAGCTCTGCAGGGCAGAGCAACTCATGGTTTCGTGTGTGCTGCTCCACCAGTGTGACGAGGAAGCTGAGGCGCTGCGGTAGTCAGAGGCTCTGAGAGGAGACGATCTGCGCAGTAGCCGAAGATGGCGTCTAGCAGAGGACCCAGCCGAAGCAAAAAGCGCGCGCTCTGAGAGAAAACCCGCTCTCAGTGGACGAAGAGGGGGGGTGGAGCAAAGCGCCATGATCTGGGCGCAATATGGCAGCCCACAGAAACGCTGGGAGAGATGGGCGGAGCCGAAGGCAGCGCTGGAAGGAAGGCTGGGGTTGAGAAAAGCCCACCTGGAAGCTAGAGGGAAGGGAGGCGGAGCCAGCAATAAAGTAGGCCCGAAGTGAAGCCGGGGCCTCATCTAGAAAACGCGGCCGCTGATGGAGGGGGGGCGGCGCATATGTCACCCGATTGCTCTCCAAAGACCCCCACAAGGAACCGCAACGCAGGGGCCCCCCCAAGGGGGCGCAGCGGTGCTGTCGGGCGCCTGGAGCTGCCAGGTGGCCCCAAAGAAGGGGAGACTGGGGGCCCATAAAAATGCTGCCTCTGACCCCCCTGGTGAGCCCCAAAGGAAGGAAGGAGAGAAGAACTCCCCTTCATCGCTAAATTTCCCCCCTCTCTGCCCTGTAATGTTCCTCTATTTTTTGGGGGGTCTTATTTTCTTCTGTCTTCTCTCCTATCTGGGGGGACAGTACCTCTGACGCGAGTCGGATGTCCGGCATCTGGTTGTAGGACGTACGTGTCTCCTCAACCACAGGCTCTGGTGGGCGAGTAGTTGGGAGATGGAGGTAGGCCCAGATCTTCACCTTTCCAGATCACCTGAACACCCGTCCGTGTCAGGGATCTTCTTTGGGGTCCTGCCGAGAGAACAGACATATGAGGATACGGGGTGGCAGTACACGCCGTACTCATAGTCTCTACGTGGGAGTAAAGTAGTGACTAGTCACACTGTATCCCTCCGGAAAAAAAACTGAAAAGGAACAACGCACTTTAGCTAGATATGGGTCTCAATAGAGACCCATATCCACCTCCTACCTGACACTAAGCTAAAACTGATTAGCTTGGTGCCAGTCGGTGGGGTGTATACTGCAGAGGAGGAGCCAACCTTTTTTTATATGCATAGTGTCAGCCTCCTAGTGGCAGCAGCATACACCCATGGTTCCTGTGTCCCCCATTGAAGCGACCAAGAAACATATTTACAGTTTAACCTTTTGAAAAACAACAGTTCTAAGTAACAACGATATCAATAATACAATAATTAAACCAAAATAAAACGACACTGCTTGTCACAGCTTACAATCTACAATAAGTAACAACGATAACAATAACACAATAATTATACAGAAATAAAACGGCCCTGCTCGTTACAGCTTACAATCTACACAAAGTAACAGCGATAACAATAGTTAAACCCCCCCAAAAAATCCTGCTCATGACAACTTAAAATCTTCAATGAGGTGGGGGGAGATGAAAATTACAGGGGTGTATTTACAATAATGTTTTTACAATTATATTACTGAGGTTAGTCGAAAGTCGAGGAGGATGAGGACAAGTAGAAGGAGCAGAGCATGGTCAGTCATCCTCTTGGTGAGGACACGGAAGTATTGACTGTTAGCAGTCTTGCATGCATGGCTGAGTTTATGTTCCTCTGCCTTTCCCGTCACCCTCACGTTCTCAAAATTTTGGGTGATGGGCAATACTGATTGATGACACTTCTAGACCCACGCTACCAGGAAAACTTTCTATCTCTTATTCAAGAGGCAGACAGGTGTACTAAAGTGTTGGAGGACAAGAGGGCCCTTCTTGCGGAATTATTAAAAAAATTCCCATATGAAAACGCTGGCAGCAGAGGTCACAGTTTGTTGGCCAAGCAAGGAGTACAGGTGAGAAAGACACAACTACAATCCAGCAAAGGCAGTGGAACACTGGCAAAGTTCGGGGAGAATTTTCTCAGACCCTCCCATCGCACTGGCCCTGAGGCATGGTGGACTCTCACAAGGAGTGAAAAGTTTGCGAAAATGCTGAGGGAGTAACTTGCTGAACGTACCAATGTCCTCTCTCATTCCTCTATGCCTTATAATTATTGGTTATTCACGCTGAACACGTGGCATGACCTGGCTCCTTGTACTGCGCATGTGCGCTGTACTCACGGTCAAGGAGGGCATGGCACCTCGCTCTCTGTTGGTCACTGGTCACACGGCACCTCGCTAAATGGCAGTACCGCTTTTAGTGGCGGGAGCCAACGGGAACAGTCCTTTGCAGCGCCAGTGCTCTAAGGACAGAGCACGCTGCCCAGCCTCCTATGCACTGCTTGTCCATGCCACAAATCTTTAATGTCTTGCCTGCTTTCTCTTAAGCTGGCCCCATGCCTCTAGGTCACCGGGTCTGTCTGCTGCATTTTGCCACAGCGTAGGTGTCATGATCCCAGTGCAGGTCTGACTTGCACACCTGGGGTTTATTATTATGGCATCTCTTTGGTTCGGGGAGAGCTTCTTATAGCCCTAGGAAGCTCTAATCCCCGTCAGTTATACTTTTGCCCTTGGCTGAGTGTGTTGACCCCTGATTGCCTGTGCCTTGTGCCTGTGTTCTAGTTTGTTTGTATGGTTCTGACCCGGTTCTGTTTCCCGTTGTGATTTTGCCTCTTGATTCTGTACTGTGTATATGCTTCTCTGGTTTTCTGACTCCTGCCACGTCCCTGACTATTCTTGATTTGCCTGCTCCTTGTGTACTGCGTTGTCTCTCACGTTTACTGACCTCGGCTTGTCTTGGATTCCGTCTCCCTCTGGTGCCCCGTCCTCTACCTGGTGTCCGGTGACCCCCTTTCCATTCTCCAGGGTCCCAGTAGCTCCCTGCACTCATCCCCAGCTACAGGATGCTAAGCTCCGCCCCCTGGGGTCACATGACCGCAGGTCCTGGCAGTACACTCACCACTTGGTGTTCTGCTAACTCCAGCTCTGCTGTATTGCTATCGTCTTGCCCAGCACTCGGGCGCTGTGAGTACCGCTGTCACAGGCCATCGGAGGCTCCAGGCTCCCACTGTCAGAGCTGCTGAAACCGCTGGTAAGTGCCCACCTAGCGGTTTCTCTTGATAGTAGGTGCTTTGGGTGCATAGTGTACTGCCTCCCTTGCTGCTCACACGGTCACAGATGGGGACTCACTCCTGCTTTGCTTTTCTTTTCCCTCAGCTTCCGGCCAGGATCCCTGTCTAAACATGACCCCTCTTTCAGTGTAATGGGGCCAGTGCATTACACTATTCCTTCCGCCGGGAAACAGGGGACGCAGCCTTGACAGTTCCGGACACGGTGCAGTACACGTACCCGCAACCCGGTCATCCTGACTCCGTACATATCTGGCAAATCAGTTATTTAATGCAAGCAGCATAGAAGGCATGTACGTCCAATTTTCTAGAGAAAATTGTACAGTACATCCAGAACAGTTTCAATTTGTGACTTTGTGGCTCATATCATTCCACAAGATGACACTAGTTTCTTACTTAAAAATTTTGGTGGAAAATAATTTCCCCACTAATAGCTTGTGTATGTTTAGAACTATGTTACATCATTTGTGTGATTAATTATTCATACCTATTTGGTTCACAATATATTCATCTTTTTCTTCAACGCTTTGGAATATAATGTAAGAGTTAAAGCAACCTGTTGAAGTGTGTTTTACCTCAAATGTGAAACTATTTGTCAATTGTCATGTCATCTTTACTATTTCTCCATTCCGTGTGCGGCTAACCACCTCATTGATGTTATTGAGTTTCTTTGACAAGAAAAGAACAGTTACACCAATACCACGTGCTTTTCCTATTAATTCATCATGCTGCTGAAGTAGAGGTGAGATTAGGGACCTACATAACATCTGGGGACTGTAGTCAACATGACACTGTGCCAACACCCACTAAGTATAGCAACCAAGTTGACATAGTTTGTGCACAGTTGAACAGTTGTCAGAAAAAAAAATTCCTTCAAAAACATGTTTGATGGATTGTCTAGTGGAAACACCCATATAGTATTATTATTATTATTATTTAGTTATTTATATAGCACCATTAATTCCATGGTGCTGTACATGACAAGGGGTTACATACATAGTAATAGATATTTTTTACCCCCAAAAAAATTACAATGACAGACTGTTACAGAGGGGAGAGGACCTTGTCCTTGCCGACTTTCATTCTGTTGGAGAATGGGAAAGAGACGGAAGGTGATGGGTGCCGCACCTCGGGTGGTGGAGAGGCGGCAGCTCGTTTGGTGGTGTAGAATTCACATCTCCGACCATCACGCTCTCCAACTGACATTATTAGTAGGTGAGGGCTTGTCAGAATCCTGCCCAGGAACACCAGGCTTCCGTAGTTGTGAGTCCTGTCCCCATGATCTTCCAGGCATGATTTCATTAAGAAGATTTAGCCTTCGTAATACAGAGACAGAGTACAATACAGAGTACAACACCGCCTAAGCGCTCACCCTCTGCTACTCAGACTTTCTATCTGGGCAGTGACTGCCTCTAGGCTGAAGATGATGATAGTGGTAGTAGTTGGAGCATTTAACACAGTCATGAAGCTGCCATAACAACTTGAAACACAAATCTTTTTACCGACATACCCCACTGTAAACATTTTTTCTTTTGTGAATGCAAAAGAGTGCTGGATATAATGAAAGTGACAGACTGCCCAAAAAAGGGAATTTAGGCCTAAAATGCCCAAATTTTTGGCACAAGGATGTATGAGGCGTGTCAGAGATAGACACCACTGTAAAATGTGGCCTGTTTTATAAAATAATGCAACTTAGTGCTGTATATAAATTGAGTAGCAGACAGGAAAACACTGGAGTACTGGCCTAAAATCCACAAATTTTTATCACACGGACGTATGAGGCGTGTCACAAATATACCACACTGTAAAATATGTTTTGTTTGTTTTTTGGTGGATGCAAAAGAGTGTTGGATATAACGAGAGAGACAGACTGCCCAAAAAAGGGAATTTAGGCCTCAAATGCCTCAATTATTGGCACAGGGATGTATGAGGCGTGTCAGAGATAGACCCAACTGTAAAATGTGGCCTGTTTTTAAAATAATGCAACATAGTGCTGTATATACTGTAAGTACTGTGACACCAAGGAAAAAAAAAGAAACCGCCGTAAACAGGCCAAACTTTGAGCACGCACAGATATGAGCTGGCACAGAAATACCACACCAAAATTTGTGTCCTGTATTTTTTTTTTTGTTGCAAAAAACTGCTGTATATAAGTACAATGGCACCCAGGACAAAAAAAAGAAAACTGCCATAAACTGGCCAAACTTTAAGCACACACAGATATGAGCTGTCACTGAGATACCACTACGACAAATGTGTGCCCTGTTTTTTTTATTTTTGGGCTAACTAGTGCTGTACTGTATGTCAGTACTGTGACACCCAGGACAAAAAAAAGGAAAACCGGCCTGAACTCGCCAAACATTGAGCACGCACAGATATGAGCTGGCACGGACATACCTCTGCGACAAATGTTTTTTTTTTTGGCTAAATAGTGCTGTATATAAGTACAGTTTCACCCAGGACACAAAAAAGAAAACCGCCATAAACTGGCCAAACTTTGAGCACACACAGATATGAGCTGCCACGGAGATACCACTACGACAAATGTGTGGCCTGTATTTTTTTTATTTTTTTGCGAAACACTGCTGTATATAAGTACAGTGACACCCAGGACAACAAAAGGAAAACCGGTCTAAACTGGTCAAACTTTGAGCACGCACACATATCAGCTGGCAAGGCGATACCACTACGACAAATGTGTGCCCTGTTTTTTTTATTTTTGGGCTAACTAGTGCTGTATATCAGTACTGTGACACCCAGGACAAAAAAAGAAAACTGGCCCAAACTGGCCAAACATTGAGCACGCACAGATATCAGCTGGCACGGCTATACCACTACGACAAATGTGTGGTTTTTTTTTTCATTTTTTGGGGTGGTAAATACTGCTGTATATATGTACAGTGACATCCAAGACAAAAAAAGAAAATCGCTGTAAACTGTCCAAACTTTGAGCATGCACAGATATGAGCTGGCACAGAGATACCACAACAAAAAATGTGTGGCCTGTATTCCAATTACACCTGGGGCTAGCTATATATGGCCAATATATCCTACAGGCAGCAGCACCAGAGCACAGGAAGGGAATCGACCCTCTTGATGTATGCAATGATCTATATACACACATACAGCATACCTCCCACCCGTCCTGGATTGACCAGGACAGTCCCGATTCTAACCCTCCCACCCGCTGTCCCTGTCGGGACGCTATGTTTCCCGCAGTGAGAAGCCGCCAAGCCGCCGATCCTCGCCCTCTCACCTCTCCACTTCAACTTCTCACAGCCAGGAGTCCGTTGCTGTGCTGTCCTCTTATGTATGAGCAGGACCTGTGATGAGGTCACAAAAGGGGAGGAGTTAGGTGTCACATGGTCAGGCTCCTCCGTGTGTGCAGGTCTCTGTTGTGCTGGTCGGCATTGGTGCTGGATGAGGATAAGTTAATGTGTGGGATCAGGAGGGGTTTACAGTGTAGATGTAGCAGTGCTGTGTGTGTATGAGGTGTACGGAGCGGAGCCGTGTGAGTGTGAGGTGTACAGAGCGGAGCCGTGTGTGTGCGAGGCGTACGGAGCGAAGCCGTGTTTGTGCAAGGTGTATAGAGCGGAGCCGTGTGTGTGCGAGGTGTATGGAGCGGAGCCATGTGTGTATGAGGTGTACGGAGCGGAGCCATATGTGTATGAGGTGTACGAAGCGGAGCCGTGTGTGTATGAGGTGTACCGAGCGGAGCCGTGTGTGTACGAGGTGGATGTAGCAGTGCTGTAGTGTGTACGATTTGGGTGTAGTGGAGCCTTGTGTGTATGAGTTGGATGTAGCAGATACTTGTGTGTACAAGTTGGATGTAGCAGAGCCGTGTGTGTACGACTTGGATGCAGCAGAACCGTGTGTCTGTACGAGGTGCACGGAGCCGAGGCTACGCGTGTACGAGGTGCACGGAGCCGAGCCGCGCGTGTACGAGGTGCACGGAGCCGAGCCATGCGTGTACGAGGTGCACGGAGCCGAGCCACTTGTGTACGAGGTGGATGTAGCAGTGCTGTGTGTGTACAAAACGGAGCCCTGTGTGTACGAAGTTTACGGAGCTGAGCCGCTCAGCTCCGTACACACAGGGCTCCGTGCTTGAGCCGTGTGTATACGGAGTGGAGCCTTGTGTGTATGTAGCGGAGCCGCGTGTGTACGAGGTGTACGGAACAGATCCGCGTGTGTATGAGGTGTATGCTGCAAAGCTGCATGTGTACAAGGTTTACGGAGTGGAGTCATGTGTGTACAAGGTGTACAAAGCGTGGCTGCGTGTGTACAAGGTGTACGTAGTGGAGCCATCTGTATACTGAGTGGAGCCTTGTGTGTGCGAGGTGGACGGAGCAGAGCCATGTGTGTATGAGGCATACAAAGCGGAACCATGTGTATGAGGTGTGCAGAGCAGTGCGTGTACAAGGTGTATGGTGGGGAGCATTCATACCTCCCAACCGTCCAGAATTCAGCGAGACACTCCCGATTTTGAGAGTCTGTCCCGGCCGGGAGCTTTACTCGTGGATACAGGAGTACATGCCGTAGGCCTGAGGAGCACTTTAAAACTCGCACGTGATGTTCCACCAGAAGTGACGTGCTGGAAGATGACCGTAAATGAGGTAATTTCGTGAGGAGATTGTGACGGAACCATGGAGGCACTTCAGGGAATGTTTCAGATCCATCACCGTGTCCTCCTCCGACAGCACGGACAGCGGGATCGCCTTGGAATCGGGGATGTCGGCCATTTGAGCGGATCATGATATGTCCTGCATCGGGAGGCTCAGGTGGGTACTGCAATGAGAGCCGGGCTGCTATAGTATCTTTATAGAATCTTTATTTCTTTCTTTCTTTCTCTCTGCTCTTTCTTTCCCATCTTTCTTTCACTCTGTTCTTTCTTTCTCTCTCTCTCTGTTCTTTCTTTCCATCTTTCTTTCTTTCCCATCTTTCTTTATTTTTCTTTTGCTTTCTTTCTCTCTGTTCTTTCTTTCCCCTCTTTCTTTCTCTTTCTCTCTGTTCTTTCTTTCTTTCCCCTCTTTCTTTTTCTCTCTGTTCTTTCTTTCTCTCTCTGTTCCTTTTCTTTCTTTCTCTCTGTTCTTTCCCCTATTTCTTTCTATCTCTCTGTTCTTTGTTTCTCTTTCTTTCTCTCTATGTTCTTTCTTTCCCCTCTTTCTTTCTCTTTCTCTCTGTTCTTTCTTTCTCTGTTCTTTCTTTCCCCTCTTTCTTTCTCTCTGTTCTTTCTCTCTCTCTGTTCTTTCTCTGTGTTCTTTCTTTCTCTTTCTTTCTCTCTGTTCTTTCTTTCCCATCTTTCTTTCTCTCTATCTCTCTGTTCTTTCTTTCTCTCTTTGTTCTTTCTTTCCTTTCTTTCTCTCTCTCCTTCTCTGTTGTTTCTTTCTTTGCCCTCCTTCTTTTTTCTCTCTGTTCTTTTTTTCTGTCCCCTCTTTCTTTCTCTCTGTTCTTTCTTCCCCCTTTTTCTTTTTCTCTCTCTGTTCTTTCTTTCTTTCTCTCTCTGTTCTTTCTTTCTTTTCTGTCTTTCTTTTTTTCTCTCTCTGTTCTCTTTCCCATCTTTCTTTCTTTCTCTCTCTGTTCTTTCTTTCCCCTCTTTCTTTCTTTCTCTCCCTGTTCTTTCTTTCCCCTCTTTCTTTCTCCCTCTCTCTCTGTTCTTTCTTTCATTCCCGTCTTTCTTCTTTCTCTGTTCTTTCTTTCTTTTCTGTCTCTCTTTCTTTCTCTCTGTTCTTTCTTTCCCGTCTTTCTTTCTTTCTCTCTGTTCTTTCTTTCCCCTCTTTCTTTCTCCCTGTCTCTCTGTTCTTTCTTTCCCCTCTTTCTTTCTCCGTCTCTGTTCTTTCTTTCCCCTCTTTCTTTTTTTCTCTCTCTCTGTTCTTTCTTTCCCCTTTCTTTGTTTATTTCTTTCTCTCTCTACTCTGTTCTTTCTTGCTTTCCCCTCTTTCTTTCTCTGTTCTTTCTTTCTCTCTCTCCTTTCTTTCTCTCTTTTTTTTTCTCTCTCTGTTCTTTCTTTCTTTTACTCAGTACCAGTGTGCCCATAGTACCAGTCACTGTGCCCTCAGTACCACTCAGTGTGATCACCAGTGCTAAATAGGTGTGGTTGGGGCGTGGACATGGGTGTGACTAGTTGTGAAATGGGTGTGGTAGGGGCGTGGCCTAAAATTTACCTCTTTCCCGTCTTCAAAAGTTGGGAGGTATGCATACAGTGCATGCAGTCCTCGCACTGATGTATATAGAGCGACATACACTACTCTGCCTACCTAACACTGGAACCTATATACTCTGGAATTAGTCCTTAGGACTTTTGGTTTAGCTGGATTTCAGTAGTTTAGGATGGTAGACCCCACACTAACTAATAAATCCCCAATTCTGACCCTATATCAGCAGCAGCTCTCACCAAAACTATCTCAATCCGGAGCTGAATGCGCCGAGCAGGGCGGCGTCCGGTCTCTTATACCCCTGATGATGCTGTGCGGCCAGCCAATCACTGCATGACCACAACAAAGATGGCTGCAGCGTTTCATTGCCTGGCAGACAATCCCTTCATCGTGATTGGGTCTGTAAAGTCAAAACAAGAAAGCTGGGTGGAGAGCCGAGTTCCCGACGATTAATCCTGGAAATGCTCGGTGCTCGCCGAGTACATCGAGTACAGTGATACTCGGGAGAGTAACGAGTAGTGGCGAGCACGTTCGCTCATCACTATTGGTAAGTCATCGAGATCCAAATAACAAGAATCACATAGTGGGAATTTTCTACATAGGAGAACGTACAGGGAGAACTACTGGAAGGCTACAGTACTAACCACTGAGCCACCATGCTCTTCTTACCACATAAAGTTCATTTCAATAAGAGGCCACCTCGAAAAAATAAAAAGCACATAAATTACAAAGCTTTCTTGTGTAAGCTATGTGCAAGTATAAGACCTATGTTTTTCCATGCGGTCTTGTATTTTGGTGTTAAGTCTGGCCACAATATCGTCTATCAGCAGCTATATTGAGAACACGAGAGCTATACAGTGAGGAAGGCTTCACTAACAAGAGAAGGAGAACCTGTAATACTTATATGTTGGTAAGTGCCACATAATTGTGTCTCCAACACATTTGTTAAAACAGAGATAATGGGAACAACTCCTTTAAATTTGTGTGTTTTGGTGCATTTTTACATATACCGTATATACTCGTGTATAAGCCGAGATTTTCAGCACCTTTTTTTGTGCTGAAAATGCCCACTCGGCTTATACACGAGACATTGGGCAGAAACCAGCGGGGGAGATGATGCCGCGGAAGGAGCCGGTGGCTGGGACATCATACTCACCCTCCCCGTGCCATCGCTGAACGTCCCGGCAATCCTCCGTTGTAGCGGTGACGTAATACCGCTCATTAAGGCCATGAATATGGACGCGACTCCACTCCCATAGGCGTGGCGTCCATATTCATGGCCTTAATGAGCGGTATTACGTCAACGCTCAGCACAGGAGAGCTGCAGGAAGCCGGGTACAACGCAGGATTGCCAGGACGTTCAGCGATGGCACGGGGAGGGTGAGTATGGTGGAGGAGGATGGGGGGAGCATGGAGGAGGACAAGGAGCACGGAGCAGGACGGGGGGAGGATGGAGAGCACAGAGCAGGACGAGGGGGAGGATGGAAAGCACAGAGGAGCATGGAGCAGGACGGGGGGCACAGGAGGATGGAGCAGGAAGGGGGGAGCACAGCGGAGGATGGAGCAGGAGGGGGGAGCACAGAGGAGAATGGGGGAGCACAGAGCTGGATGGGGAGCACGGAGCAGGATGGGGGGAGCACAGCAGGATGGCGGTTTATACACCCGGCTTATACTCGAGTCAATAAGCTTACCCAGTTTTCCGTGGCAAAATTAGGGGCCTCGCGTTGGCTTATACTCGAGTATATACGGTACTTATGATTAACATTAATATACAGCAATAGCACAGAAGTCAGTATATTAAATCACTATTGTAGTTTTCCCAGTGACAATGGTTGCAATGGCTTTAGAAATTGTATAGACCATGGAGGCCTAGCAATGAAAACAGTGTTAATAACCCATAACTAATAATGTGCTTCAAGATGGTTGGCTTTTGAAAATCTTGCTATGGCAGATATATTTTAATAATCCACAACGATTGCCTATAAATGGCTTAGTCATACTGATTTCACTTTGTCACATTTTTCCAATCATTGGACTTCAAAAGCATCATTTTAGCTAAGAATAGCTGAGAAGATCAGTTCACACAATATAGTACTCACAATGGAAAACAGAAGGATGGGGACAGTAAAGTATGATTCTCCCTAAGGGAACACACACTGCTCAATAGCGGCTCAGTGAGAAGCTGCTTCTGTGGAGAAATAAAAGTAACAGTATGAAGGAAATGAAATTAAGAAGAACTCCCTTTGACATTTGTCGTAGCTCCAAGACACAATTCTATATTGATTACCCAAAAAGGTTTCTCTCTTTCTAAAATGCAGAAATGTGAAACAAAGTTTTTACTAGACACAAGTAAAACATGGATTAGCATGTCTTTATTTAACTTCAAAGAGGAATGTCAGGTCTAATTGTAAAATATTTCAATAATAAAGTTATTAGTAGTATACTAGTAATTTAATAGTAATTTAAATATTAATATAACATACTTTATCAGACATACCTTTTTAATATATATATATATATATATTCAGTACTTATTTCAGCCACCGATATATATGGTGAAGGCAACAGTGATTCCAGTGGTGTTAGGAGCACTTGGAGCAGTGACCCATAAGTTGGAAGAATGGCTACAACAGATCCCAGGACCAACATCTGAACTCTCTGTCCAGAAAATCGCAATGCTGGGAACAACTAACAACACGCGCAAAACCCACAAACTCCAGGGCCTCTGGTAGAGGACCCAAGAATGAGAAAGGACAACAAAGACCACCCCCAGTGGGGGGTGAGAAGGAAGTTTTTTTTATCTTTAGAAATATCTTTACTTAGAAAATTGGTGATGTGTAGTGATGAGTGAGCACTAAAATGCTCGGTTACTCATTGCTCAAGTCGAGCAAATCGTAATGCTTGGCGGCTCGACTCGAGTAACACGTAAAATGGAAGTCAATGGGAAACTTGAGCATATTCCCGACAGCCCCTCCCCCCCGGAGGTCTGAAGGGGGATTAAAAATTGCTGAAAACGATGGAAACAGCACTGAAATGGCATGGAGAAGCATCTCTGAATCTCTGGAAGCATCTCTGAATCACAGATCACTGCTGGGAAAAATATAGTCATAGTATTGCGCTGACAATACTATGTATTTGGACTGACAATAAAATATACACAACCATAGTTAAAATAGATTTCACTAGAAAAAATGTTAAGAAACATGCTTTCCAAGATAATGACTTGTATATAAGACAAAATAAATAATAGAAAAAAAAATGCTTCTCCACACTTTGGACTGTGTTCACGTAGTGTTTTTGCTGCGTTTTTGCACATTTGCATTGCTTTCAATGGTGAAAGAAACATTCTACAAGAAATTTAATTTTATCATTTTAACACCTTATCTGTCCATGTTGTGTGTGAAACATCATCAGACACATCCTGTTTAATTTATGAAGGCGGGATTCTGAAAGTCACAATTTTTGGGGGGGCCATTAGGCAGGTTTTGCTATTGTTAGAGGACAAGCAGGTGGCTCTCACTATTGTCAGAAGGCCATTAGGCGGCCTTCACTCTAATTTTAGATGGCCAGCAGCCAGCCCTCACTAAGCATTTTTGGAGGGCCACCAGACAGCTTTACTTTGCATAAAAATATAATGCTACTGCAATATAATTTATCCATCTGAGGTGGGCAAATTTTCTTTTTTGTATTAATACTGTAAAGTTTGAAACTTGGAAGGCCAGCAGGCGGCCCTCAGAATGTGTTGAGGGACAGTAGGCCGCTAGGACAGTATGGCTAGCAGATGTCTTATGCACAGATGAGACCAAGATAGAGTTTTTTGGTAAAGTACATCATTCTACTGTTTACTGGAAATGGAATAAGGCCTACAAATGAAAGAACACAGTAGTTACAGTCAAATATGGTGGAAGTTCAAAGATATTTTGGGGTTGTTTTACTGCCTCTGAACCAGGGTGTGCAAGGCATCATGAAATGTGAAGATTCCCAAAGGATTTAGGGTTGCAATGTAGTGCCCAGGGTCTGAAAGCTGGGTTTGCATCCTAGGTCAGGGGTCTTCCAGGAGGAAAATGACTCCAACCATACTTAAAGAAGCACCCAGAAATAGATGAAAACAAAGCAATCGAGAGTTCAGAAGTAATAATTCCAGCTCCAGTAGTATAAAGTGTCCCACCTCTACCTCTTAGGCTACTTTCACACATTAGTTTTTTGCTGTCCGGCAGAATCCGTCCAAAATGTGAAAAGACGGATCCGGCGCAAATGGGGAAAAAAAACTGAAGCAACGGATCCGATTTTTAGTCGGATCCGGCCTGAACTTTTGAACCTGAAAATGCTGTCTGTGCGTGCCTGGAACGAGGAGAGAGAGAGAGACACACAAATGTTCTGGGCATGCTCACAGTAGAAAAACGGAATGCGGTGGCTGGATCAGGCAAAAGACTGATCCGGTCGCCGGATTCTCCTATTGACTTTCATTGTAACCCAGAGCCGGTTGAGCCGCATCCGCTGCCGTCCGGCAGCCGGAAACAAAATTTTAGACGGATCTGGCAAATACCGGACACAACGCAAGCACATGCGGCACAATCCAGCGCTAATGCAACTCAAATAATAAAAAACAGATCCGTCGGAAAAAAAACGTATCCGTTTTTTGTAAAACATGCCGGATCCCGCCGGACAGCAAAAACCTGATGTGTGAAAGAGGCCTTACGTACAAATGCTAGCGAGAAGATGTGAATGGACACATTAAACCAGTTAATTTTTTCCTTTTTTGGTAAATTTCTGAGTACAGAACACACTAAATATGTAAAAAATATGAATCAGTGAATGAGTCCATGGAAAAAGCATCAGCAAGGCTTAGGAATTATAATCCAATAATCAATGACTAGATGCCTGTCATACATTATACTTAGGCTAAGTGCACACATTCAGGAATATTTGCGTTTTTATCGCGGTTTTTCCGCGATTTTCCGAGGTAAAAACGCGAAAAAAACGCAAGCATTAAGCATCCTATACATGTTAATTGATTCCGCATGTTTTGGCCACATGTTGCGTTTTTTTCCGCGAAAAAAACGCTTCGCGGAAAAAATAGCAACATGTTCATTAATTTTGCGGAATGTAAGCGGTTCACGTGCGATGGTACCCAGGGTCTGGAGGAGAGGAGACTCTCCTCCAGGCCCTGGGTACCATATCCCTGGTAAAACAATAATTAAAATAAAAAATAATGATATTCTCACCTTCCGGCGGCCCCCGAAGCCTTCCCGCCTTCAGCGACGCTCCCGGTCCCAAGAGTCCTTTGCGAGAATCACCCAGATGGCGTAGCGGTCTCGCGTGATGCTACGTCATCTGGGTGATTTGTCGCAAAGGACTCCTGGGAACGGGAGTTGCCGGGAGCGTCGCTGAAGGCGGGAAAGCTGCGGGGGCTGCCGGAAGGTGAGAAAATCATTATTTATTATTTTTTTAATTATTTTTACATTAGATCTTTTTACTATTGATGCGGCATAGGCGGCATCAATAGTAAAAAGTTGGTCACACGTGTCAAACACTATGTTTGACTCGTGTGACCAACCTGTCAATCAGTTTTCCAAGCGATGCTACAGATTGCTAGGAAAACGCTAGCATTCTGCAAGCTAATTACGCTTGCAAAACGCTAGTTTCTGGCGGGAATACGCATACAAAAAAAATGCATATTACCCGCGGGAGAAGTGCGGGATTGCAACGGAAATTTCCGCGGCAATTCCGCAACGTGTGAACTTAGCCTTACTGCCACACCTCACACTACACGAATTGTAAATGAGAGCAATATTATTGTAAAATTTAGAAAGTATTTGAACCGACTTTGAAAAGATTTTTCTGTTGTATGGGGCAGCAACAAACTCTTGAGGAACGGAAGTAACACTCTCAGCTTTGATGAATTCTGAGGACAGATCCCCATAAAAAACATTACTCGGTCAATGAGTCCATGGAAAAAAGCAGCCCCAATGCTTCAAATTTGTAAGGCAATAATCCCTGACTAGATGCCTGTCATACGCTATACCTTCTGCAACACCTTACCGTAGACGATTTGCAGATAAGAGAGGTATTATTGTAGAATATATATTACAACTATCCTCGTCGGACAGAGCTGCACACAGGTGTACACCATCACAATATACTAGATCAGTGAAAAAAAGAGAAAAAGATATGTGCAACTAAAAATAAATATTAACTTTTATTCCATTATTTAAAATATGGATATTGTATAAAATTGTATACGTATATTTAGTGTATATTAGGTCAAATATGACCCACTAATTGGTAGATTAGAAAAAAGAAAAATTATTTAAAAAATGTAAGGGATTACGGGCATTGTCCCTTTAAATTGCAGGCCAAATATATTTCCTTTAGAATTATCACTATATGGCAGAAAAGATTATGTCACATATAGATGGATTAATGTGACATCTCACTATACCATCCCTAGCTAATATCAATTATATTTCCAAAAAGATATTGCACTTTTGCCATACATATATGGGCTAATATATTAAGTGGTGCAATTCAAATTACAGCAACCATAATATCCAGTCATCCATAAATTTCACCTGAATATTGCTTTTAATTAGTTGGCCATTATAATATATGGCAATTCTATCTTATATATATATATATGGTACAGCAGAGTATTGGAACCTGCCCGGTTTGAAATTGCATAGATTAAATTATGCTCTTTTAATATAGCTGATAATATTAGTGTGCCATTATATGGCCATTATATTGTATGGCAATTCTATTTGGT
>VIAB01024986.1:1763-40432 GCA_009801035.1 Oophaga pumilio | reverse complement strand
AAAAAAAAAATGTTTTGTTTTTCCAGAAACAGCGCTCCTCTGGTGTATGGGCTGAGTCTGGTACTGCAGTTCCTCCATAGTTATGGAAATTATGCAGTATAAGGCACAGAGGTAGTGATGACCTCTACTATCAGATGATTAGAATATGCCATCTAGGTTGTGAGCTGTTCCTTATTGTGCACTTTCCTACTCTTGATGTATGGCAGCGCTCACCCAGTCCCAATCTGAGTGGAGGCCAAGTATGTCCACCTCTGCTCCATTCATTTTCTATGAGATGCTGGAGATGGTGAAGTACAGTGCCAGGCTGTCTCCACTGTACCATAGAAAGTGATGGAGCAGTTGTGAGCAGGTTTACCCTCAGAGTCCTCAGGATTGTTTGGGGTCCTAATGGTCAGACCCCAGCGATCAGGAAGGTGTCACGTATCCCATTAATAGGATAATTCTAAACTTGGTTCAAACCTTTTTTTTAAAAAACAAAACAAAACCGTTATGTGATTTAGAAACATGGCAAGGGCACAAGTTTGGCCTTCGTCTGGTGAATGGAGGTCTATGCAAGCTGTAACACACACAGGGGCTTCTTTCTGCTGCATGTATGTGTGCATAGCCTTACTGTTAGGCCTCTTTGAAGTGGTGGATTTACAAGTTGCTTTTGAAGGTTTCATATGTTGATGAGTGACCAGTCTGGGGTAGTTCGTACCCGAGTATAGGACGAATCATTGAGATGAGGACTGAAATGAGCAAATGAGATTTTGTGAAGGCCAGAGATTATTGTAGTGTGTGGGGGGTCAGGAAATTAGGTCAGATGTTGAAAGGGGATACATTCCGGCCATCCGTGTACATATCCAGTTCTCCGGGCCTGTGATTGGCAGGATTTCTTGTGTCCATACGGTGGGCTCCGGGTATGTGAGTGTTGGTGTTTTTACATTGGTAAAGTTGAAACTTGAATAACTAAGATCATTTTATGTAATTGTGAAGAATAAATATGTTTATTCTTCAGTTATTTATGTAATTGTGCAGTTATTCACTATCTGAGTAAGAGGATGTGTGTGGCTCTGGATTTATTTTTTAGATCTTTGCAGCGTGAAGCATTTCTATATTTATGGTATTTGAAGCAGAGTTGCTGTACTGGGCTCAGACAGAAGTGCTGTATGAGGACAAAGTCCAAAGGGGCTTTTGGTGCCGCACTAGCATCGAGGTCCTTTATTCTTGGGATCATGCGGGTCCTATGATTGGTAGGAAACATGTTACAGTATTTCTGACACATTCTGTATTAAGTCATGAACCCATAGCGAGCGATGCCCGTCACATATAGTCTGTACATCACAGAAGTGTGACTCAGCCATGTACCTGAAGCAGAAATGATGCTGAAAGGATTATTTGAGCATCAACACTTGTGACCGACTCCCTATGAATTTGTGATTAGTCAGCATGTGCCTGCTGTGTAGGGAATCTGTCATCAGGTTTTTGCTACTCCCATTTGAGATCCGCATAATGTAGGGGCTCAGACTCCAGAAACGTATCGTCTACTTTACTGGGAATAGCGGTTTTGATTATCTAAAAAGTTAATGCAGCCTCATGTATGTGTTCTTGATTACGGGGTCTCTGAAGCTGAACTCTCAACACTCGTGTCAGATACGGGTCATATTAAATAGCTGGGGATGTGAACAGCCGTGACCAAATCTGAGCTCCAACCACCGCTGTTAAACATTTAACCGCTTGTGCTTACCGTTTCCTATCGATGACCTGTTCCGAAGGGATCCTCTTCTGTATGCTGAGTCTCAAAATTTACATTATATACTGCTATACTGTAGTTTAAGAGTCAAAATTAGTTAAGAAATAAAAGTTCAACTCGCCTTATTCAAAATAAAGAAGTTAAAAAATAAACATTTGATATCACCGCATTCATAAAAGTCTGATTTATTAAAATATAGAATTGATCTAATGGGTAAATGTCATAGTGAAAAAAAAGCCATAAATGCATTTTTTGGTCACCGCTACACACTAAAAAATGCATCGAAAACAGATCAAAACTTAGGATATAGCCAGAAATGGTATCAATAAAACTGTCAGCTCATCTTTTATAAAACAATTGATGGTGAAACAAAAAGGTCTCAGAAAATGGGGACACAAACTAAAAAGCAAAATTCCAAAATCTGGAATTGCATTATTATTTCCTAATTTCACCACACTTGGATTTCTTTCTTTATTTTTCAGTACATTGAGTAGTAAAATAAATTGCGTAATTGAAAACTACTTGTCATCCTGTGTGGGAAAAAAAAAAGCCCTTATACGTCTGTGGATGGAAAAATTTAAAAAAAAGTTTTGGCCCTTGGCAAAAGCAGGGACAGAAAACGAAAATTTGCTGTGGCAGGTTTAAAAACCTGTACCTTTCTGAAGTCCTCTTCATGTCTATTTTGTAGTGGGTTAAGCACTGAGTTATCGCTGATCTTTTTTCTATTTAGTATAAAAACACAATCTGCGTTCAGATCCGCGAGTAATAACATGTTCGGAAATGAATCTACAGCAAAATGCACATGTGAAAATCCACAGAGATAAACTTGCAGCAAAATCCATATAATTTAATGTTAGGATTTCATATGCAGATTTTTGCAGCAAGTTCAGCAAGCACATCCTAAAGGGATTTTCTGGGCCCAATATACATTTCTTAAGTTGTGCCGAATCTCGACAGTGCGCAATGTGCTCACTGTCCACTCTATTTCCAGCTCGAGTGGACTGTCTAGTAACCCCCAGTAAGCGCTGTGCCTGCTGGTGGTCACGTGCCTTCTAGCTTCTCTTGATAGAACATTGAGAAGCAATCTGCTCCATCGCCGCTTACTGCAGGTCCACTCCTATTTAGAGAATAGCAGCTGATCTGCAGCTCTTGGCAGCGGGGACTACTGACATTTGGTTATCCAGTTCATTCAAGAACTAAAAGAAAGAAAGGGGGAGAGCAGTGGATAAAATTGCACCAAGAGGGTAAAAATTCCGGAGTCAAAATGTACACTTGTGTTTCTACCTAATCATTGAGCTCTAAGCCTTTCCTGAAGCAATCAGCTATTTTATCTATGACTAGTTATTGAATCAATGAATAGTACTGAAGCTCGTGCTCCATGCACAAGAGAAGGAAAGATTGATCTCAATGTAGTAAAGATGAGGGGGGGGGGAGGACATGGAGAAAAAGTTAATAGAATACCAAGATCCTATGAACTTTCCCCCCGGTACCCCTTTCCCACATCTTCACTACATTGAGATTACCTAATACCTACAGCCTTTTTTCTTTATGTCCAACCATGACAGAAAAATACTTTTTTGTTATGATTATATTTTAAACTTTGGAAATTAAGACTTTATTACTTTTTAATATACCTTGGAATTGTGGACTAGAGTCTGGATCAATCTTTACTTCTCCTGCGATAACTAATTATTTCACAGTTTTTAGTTCAAAACCTTGCTGTTTTTAGAGACTGAACTTTTTTTTTCTTTAGAGGTGGATAGACTTCCCCCTTGTATTCTTAAGACTTTATAATGCAAAAGATTTGTTTGTTGTTTTTTATTTGTTTATACAACACACAACCACAACACAATCTTTAATTTATAGTTATTCTTAGTGATCAGACAAAAGCAGGATATAAAAATGGAAATTATAATAAAAATGAAATCTTGAACATGATTTTTTTCAATCTTTAATGAAATAAACCCTTCCTTATTAGGGGCAGTCTACAGTGTCTCCAACAGGGAACCGGAGTCGTACATCTTCTGTGACAGACCACCAGGATGAGAGTGTAGCCACTCCAGACAAAGAGGTCAGTTTACCACCTACTATTGAATTTTCAGTTTTGGCATCTTACAAGTATCACTGGTGCTATAGATAAATAAGATGCCTGCTCTAATTAAATATTTGTCACAAGAGTGATTTGTTATCTTTCAAGAATTAAATTGGCTGTGAAGACATGTCTTATATTCTTCTAAACAGACAGAGTCTGTATTTGTTGCAAAATCCAATATAGTAGTGGATGAATAATTTGCACAGGTTACAATTTTTCCAGTTTTTGAATTTTGTCATTATTAGTACATCAGGATCATCATTTGGTATTTTCTATATTAACTTATGATTTTCCCTGTGAGGATATTTTTGTATGTGACAGATTTGATGCAGTTTTCTGCTGCTGTTATTCATTTGAGGAGTGAATACATTCAGAAAATTTGGATAGTTCCTTGTATATGATCATTAGAACTGAATGACTGATGCAGCGGATTATTGAGTCAAATAAAAGCATGCTATAATCAGTGCTGAAAGGGGTGGTCTGAAATTAATATTGATTTTCATCCTAAATGTGTGTCTATTGATTTTAATTGTTTTTCTAAAATGGTTTAAAGGAGTTGTGCACTACTTGGCAAAACCTTCTCATTCCTTATGTTTGATCCTATGTTTGTTAAAATAACAAGGCTTATACTCCTGTGCTGGCGCCATTCCAGCGGTGTCGGCACTTACATTAACGGGGATTACGTGAAGTTATGACATGTGAACCCTTCGTCCAGTCGGTGGCGACGTCACTGTGCCTGCCTTCAGATGTATTAGTAATCAAGAGGGGGTGAGAACTGCTGCTGGCTTCTTACTTCCTGCTTAGTTACTTATATGTCTGAAGGTGGGGACAGTGATGCCACCGCTGATTGGACGCAGGGTTTACGTGTCATAACCTCATGTGAGCGCCAAAACCACTGAATTGGCGCCGGCACGGAAGGTGAGTATCAGCTTTTTTTTATTTTGACAGAGACAAACCTGGTGAATGAGGAGTTGTCCAAGTAGTGGACAACCCCTTTAATTACCTACCTTCCTTCTCCAATCTATTTATTTTTTCTATTTATTTTTTATTTATTTTGTTACCTATTTCCAGTTTTTTGATCATTTGTTTGAGAATCCTCAATGCATGTTGGGACACTAAAATTGTACATCATCAGGGAGCACAGTCTGTGATCGCTGCAAAAGCCTCTGTTCCCACCCTGAAACGAAGCATCATCAGTGTCTTCCGTTTCAGGGGCTAATTTGGTCCCTTCTGTACTGAGCATTCATCTGTTGTCCATGCCCACATATTCTTAGTAGGATCTTGTCACTGTGCACTATTCTTCTCGATGTACAGTGATGTAGTCCCTTGCTTTCTCTAATTAGAAGTGAAGAGTCGGCAAGAGAGCATACTGTCAGTGCGCATTTTAAGGAGAGAAAGCAGCGAGCAGCCCCATCCCCAAAACGGATGTCACTTTCGGGTGCAGGTCTGGTTTCTGCTCGCTATGTTCTTATAATGTGACTTAGTCATGGAACAAATGGTACAGCCATTTCATCAAAGTGTCTCTCAGCAAAGACTGCTGGGATTGCAAAGAGAGCTGCCAGCAGTGGATCTTGATGATGATTTATATACCCAAGTGCATTCAGTGGTAGAACATTCTTCAGACAACCATTAATAACCTCATTGGCTGCATGACAAGGCATGTGTGTGTATTACTGCTCCCAAATATTAAATATAGATGTTAAATAAGGATGTTTTGAAAATTTGTTTCCATTTTTCATGTTTTGCATATCATTAACATGTCTATCCATCCTATGATTTTCATGATTCCACGACTTGTAACACTTGTAGTATATCTGTACTTTTATTAAACTAAAAATTATTCGTCTGGTATGTTTTCAAATCGCACCCTTTAATAAATTATCTGATAATTTTTTTTATGTATTTTTTCAGTAAATGTTATATCTTACAGTGGAGTATGAAATGTAATCTGAAAAAGCATTTCTTCTGATTATCTGTCTCATTCCATTGTATTGCGTGGCACAGCTGCTGGCCGGGATGATAGCAGAGCCTTCCTTACTCTCTGAATACACTATTTTTGCTCTGGACCACACCAAAAGGTCCAAACCTTTAAGTGGCAGTGTGGTGAGTCCACCCATTCCTTCCAGGAAGTGGAGTTACTCTAGTTCTGCTTCTAGACCCCTCCAGTAGTAATTCTGTATTGCTTTGTGTTCGTAACCCGCACTAAATTCAGTATGGTTTCTGTGTGCATCTATGTGGGGGTTTTCATATTAATAGATTAACTTGTTTCTGCATTAACAGGCAAGTGCTTCCTTCAGGAGGAGTAAATGCGCAAGTAATTGCCCATCGCTTCTGACTCATTAACCTGCAGTATTAACAGCCAAAGTTGATATCTCTTCTTTGAGTTCTTATGCCTAAACATATTTTTAAAAATCTGCAGCTTCTGCACAAGATTACACAATGGCCCACGCATAAATGATAAGCTTTCATTATCTCTAAGGTTTCTTATTTTAAGCATACTATAACTTTTTAGAGCATCTCATTATAATAAGTGGCAACATGTCCTTAATCACAGGACAAAATCTACAGTCTTCTCTTGCAAGGTGAAATTTCACGATTCACTTCCGTTTCCAGATACTAAATACATGGATTAAACTTCCTTTCATGGACCATAGAACCATATGGTACAGATCATTAGAAGACTACATATGAGTCATGAACTGATATACTATTTTAGATTACAAAGATAAATGTTCTATTTTGCTTGTTAAATTTTTTTGGCTGTATCATTTTATCCGTAAACGTAGGAAAAAAAAAAAGGCAAATTATTTTCTTTTACCTGGTATTTATTGAAACATTTTGAGTAACAGAGAAAATGTCATCTTTGTGTTCATTAAGAGACAGGAGAAAGTTTAGCTGAATAGGACTAGGCTAGGGTAGCTTATCCTAAATTGTAGACAATCAGTGAAGAGCTCTGTGACCATAACCTACCCCTAGCTACAGACAACTTGAATGCTCTACATTTTTTTTCTTTTAAACTAATCTGACATTTGTATTTGTACAATAATTAGACCTTTCATGCACTAGTTGTACTTCATTATATTGCATTTGGCAGATCCTAACAACTGGTTGTCCAACATTTATGCTGCCCATGAAACTGAAAGTTTTGGAACATTTTTAACAGTTTAATAAGTTGTTTTTTCCTCATCCCCACGGCAGCACCATACGAGAGAGAGAAAGGATGTGACCCCAAGGACAGGAAACCTACAGGATTAAAAGGTGGAGCCTTTCTTCCTGCTTCAGTGGTTTCCTCTCCTCGAAAGGGAGACCTACAGTCCCAAGGATTTCGGAACCACTTCTCTCCCCAGTCAGAGGGACGAATCAAGTTATCTCTGGGCGGCAGGCTGGAACGCACCACTTCAAATTTCCCTTGCATACCTCTTTCTGCATCAGAAGCTGTAAGCTGTGGCCGGAGTTCCCGGTTAATAGTCTGGGGTTGACGATGCGCCGACTGCAGCAAGCAGAGCAGCTTAGAAGGCAAATACTTCCACTACCTAAAGATCACGCTCACATGCGCTCAGGCAAAGTAACCGGTGTCTAACGTCACTTCCCAGGCCATGGCAAGGGGGGCGCTACCTCCCCAGAGGCGGGAATATTGAAATGGCATATTATAAAAAAATTCACTTCCCCTACCATTCTTGGCTGCACCACTAATGATCCTGCGGACAGAATAGAATGGTTTCTGAAACAGAGCTCCAGATCTTCTACACAGACATAGTCTATTGACTACATTCATTCGCTCCCAGGTTTCCTCTAAGCCACATGCAACCTGAATTTTATCTTTTGAAGTGAGTCTGTCACCCACTGAAATGCAAATAAAAATGATTAAAGGGAACCTGTCATCAGTTTTGGCCGATATAAGATACGGCAGTCACCTTTCAGGGCTGATATACACAACATTATATAATGCTGTATATAAACCCCCAACCCGACCTGGAAGAACTGAAAAATAAGTTTTATTATACTCACCTGTGGGGCGGTTCAGTCCGAGAAGTGTCGCTGGTCTTGGTCCGGCGCCTCCCATCTTATGATCGCCGCACTCCTGCTTGCTTCTTGTGGATGACGTGATCCTGCATCATTCACACAGGCTCCCCGGCATCGCGCTCCTGCTCAGGCTTCTCTGCCTGTTAAGAGCAGAGCAAAGTACTGCAGTGCGCAGGTGCAGGGAAAGGTCAAAGAGCCCCGGCACCTGGGCACTGTTAGTACCTTGCTTTGCCCTCAACAGGTTGATGTTGATCTATTCTGAGATGCACTGAACACTAGTAGCATGTAACTGATGCTCTCCAGCCTACTTTCTGAAGTTGCTCACTACACTACTGGGTCTATTGTGTAGCAAGTGGCTGTCAATGACCAAAGACAATGATGAAAGGCGAGCTCGCCCTGTACTGTGTGCATGCTGCTGACTCCTTCTTAGTCATTGTGCATGCGCAGCACAACGGTTGTGATTCAGGCAGCACTTGCTCTGGGCAAGCAAGCGTTGTCAATCAGAGTTGGACTCGTGCACTGCACACATGTCTCCTGGGAAAATGCTAAGGGCGCTTGTTTCCTGCTTCTTAAAGGGGCCGCACACACTCTTCTGAAAATGTCCCCAGCCAATGGCTGGCAGACATCAGGTACTTAAGGCACCCCCCCAATGGGAGGTGCCTTAGCAACATCAAGTATCAGTATTGTCCTGTTACCAAGTTGTAAGGTCACTGTTCCTGTGTTTCCTGAATTTGACGCTGTCCGTCCAGTCTGTACTTGATCCTGTCTGTCCTGCTGAATCCTGTTCCTGAGCCTAACCTGCATTGCCCGCACCAATACCACTATCCTCATATGTCCTGTCTGAAGCTGCACCTGTGATCCTCTACCCAAGTCCATCCCGTGATCCTGTACCTATCGTGCCTGATCCAACATTTGTTGTCCAGCCGCATCCCTCCTTTTATTCAGTTCCTGGCTGGTCCTACTTTCCTTCCACCTTGGGGGTCATCTGTAGCCACTCTGGGATTCTCTCCTGGAGTAGCACCTTGCATCCAACTGGGTTCAAGTTTAACCACACCATAGGGTGCTCTAGTGAAGGGGATCTCTTAGTTACACCCCTCCAGGCTCTCCCCCGGACCGTGGCATAGTGGTTCCACAACCACGTATGTAACAGTATACAAAATTATATCATAATATATAGCTCTGGCAAAAATTAAGAGACCACTGCAAAATTTTCAGTTTGTCTGATTTTTCTCTTTATAGGTATATTTTTGAGTAAAATGTAATTTGCTTTTTTTATTCTATAAACTACTGACAACATGTATCCGAATTTCCAAGCAATAAATTTTGTATTTATTTTCAGAAAATGAGAAATGATCAAAATAACAAAAAAATGCAGTGCTTACAGTCCTCAAATAATGCTAAGAAAACAAGTTCATAATCATTTAGAAACAACAATACTAATGTTTTAACTCGGGAAGAGTTCAGAAATCAATATTTTGTGGAATAACCATGATTTTTAATCGCAGCTTTCATGCGTCTTGGCATACTTTCCACCAGTCTTTCACACTGCTTTTGGATGACCTTATGCCACTCCTGGTACAAAAATGTAAGCAATTCTTCTTTATTTGATGGCTTGTGACTATCCATCTTCCTCTTGATTACATTCCAGAGATTTTCAATGGGGTTCAGTTCTGGAGATTGGGCTGGCCATGACTGGGATTTGATGTGGTGGTCCTTCATCAACACATTGATTGACCTAGCTGTGTGGCATGGCGCATTATCGTGCTGGAAAAAAACAGTCCTCAGAGTTGGGGAACATTGCCTGAGCAGAAGGAATCAACTGTTTTTCCATTATAACCTTATATGCGACTTGATTCATTATGTCCTTCGCAAAGATTAACCTGCCCAATTCCAGCCTTGCTGAAGCATCCCAAGATCATCACCGATCCTCCACCAAATTTCACTGTGGGTGCAAGACACTGTGGCTTGTACGCCTTTCCAGGTCTCCGTCTAACCATTAGATGACCAGGTGTTGGACAAAGCTGAAAATTAGACTCATCAGAGAAGATTACCTTACTCCAGTCCTCTATGGTCCAGTCCTTATGGTCTTTGGCAAACTTCAGCCTGGCTCTCCTTTGCTTCTCATTGATTAAAGGCTTTTTTCTAGCTTTACTTGACTTGAGCCCTGCCTCTAGGAGCCTGTTACGAACTGTTCTTGCTGTGCACTTCACCCCAGCTGCCATTTGCCATTCCTTTTGTAGGTCACTTAATGTCATCCTGCGGTTGCTAAGTGACATTCAAACAGTATGTCTGTCATCCCGGTCAGTGGAGAATCGGTTTCGCCCTCTGCCGGTCTGTAGCTTTGTTGTCCCCAATGTCTGCTGCTTGACCTTGTTGTAATGGACTGCCGTCTTAGAAATTTTAAGGATGGAGGCAACATGACGCTCACTGTATCCCTCTGCTAGTAAAGCTAGAATTGAGCCCTTCTTTTCTTCACTCAAGACTTTTCTTTTCAACTCCTTTGGCATGGTTAAAAGCTATTTTTTCATTCCTATAACTTTTAGGATATTAGTAGCACTTGTTTTGCCATCCAGATTGTCCTATTGCAAGAGGATTGTGAACACCACAGCAGGGTTTTTCTACTTTTCTTCGTTAAATAAGATTTGGTTCAGGTGATCACCTAATCAGAAGCACATTAAGTAGAATGAGGTGTACTCTAATAAAAATAATAATCTTTATATAGCGCCAACATATTCCGCAGCGCTTTACAGTTTAACAGTTTCAAAACACAAGTCATAAGTAACAACGTTAACAATACAATAATTAAAGCAAAATAAGCCGCCCCTGCTCGTGAGGGCTTACAATCTACAATGAGGTGGGGGAGATACAAAGTACAGGTGTGTATTTACAATGGTGCATTTACAATGATGGTCCAGCCATCTTGAGGGAGTAAGGGATGGATGGAGATAGTGAATGGGCTACACATACACACTTACACATATAATGACTTTGATTAGTGAATGTGATAGGCCGCTCTGAACAAATGTGTTTTGAGGGAGCGCCTGAAACCAGGTCTGGTTGGAATTCAACGGACACTTGAATGGAAAGGTTGTCAGACATGTAGAGAAGCTGATTTTTATAAAACTGTGCAGTGATCTCTTAATTTTTGCCAGGGCTGCATGTATATGTATTTCTCTATCACACACACACACACACTCACACACACACAAATACGTATTTGATCCACTGCCAATTTTTCTGAATCTTTAAATAAAAAAAAATCCATAAAATCGTTGTTTGATTTTTACATAATCGATTTGCATTTTATTGCATGAAATACGGTAGTTTTTTTTTCCAATAGAAAGGTAGAACTTAATATTTGGTACATAAACCTCTGTTTGCAGTTAGAAGTCAGATGTTTCCTGTATTTCTCTACCAAGTTTGCACACACTGCAGTGGGGATTTTGGCCCACTCACCCATACAGATCTTCTTCTGATCTTTCAGGTTTCGGGGCTGTCGCTGGGGAACATTGAGTTTCAGCTCCCTCCAAAGATTTTCAATTTGGTTCAGGTCTGGAGGCTGGCTAGGCCACTCCAGGACCTTGAAACACTTCCTACGGAGCCACTCCTCAGTTGCCCTAGCTTTGTGTTTCGGGTTATTGTCATGGTGGAAGACTCAACCACGACCCATCTTCAGTGCTTTTACTGAGGGAATGCGGTTGTTGACCAAAATCTCACGATATTTGACCCCATCAATCCTTCCTTCAATTCGAATTAGTTGTCCTGTCCCTTTTGCAGAAAAGCATCCCCAAAGTATGACATTTCCCCGACCATGCTTCACGGTTGGGACGGTGTTCTTGGGGTTGTGCTGATCCTTCTTCTTCCTCCAAACACTACGAGTGGAGTTGATACCAAAAAGTTCTATTTTGATCTCATTTACCACTTGATCTTCTCCCATACCTCCTCTGGATTATCCAGATGGTCATTGGTAAGCTTCAAACAGACCTGGAAGTGTGCTGGCGTGAGCAGGAGGACCTTGCGTTCCCTGCAGGATTTTAATCCATGACTGCATAGTGTTAATAACGGTAATGGTTGAAACTGTGGTACCAGCTCTCTTAAGGTCATTGAGCAGATCCTCATGCGTAGTTCTGGTCTGATTCCTGATCTTACTCAGAGTGTTTCTTACACCACAAGGCGAGATCTTGAATGGAGCCCCAGATCGAGGAAGATTGACAGTCATCTTGTGTTTCTTCCATTTTCTAATAATTGCACCAACAATTGTTCAGCCTTCTCGCCAAGCTGCTTGCCTTTAGTCCTGTAGCCCATCACAGCCTTGTGCAAGTCTATAATTTTGTTCCCCGGTGTCCTTAGACTGCTCTTTGGTTTTGGCCGTGGTGGAGAGGTTGGAGTGTGATTGAGTGTGTGGACAGGTGTCTTTTATACAGGTAACGAGTAGTGTTTATTGAATAGCTTCGGATAAGCACTTACTCTAATAACTGTAGCGCTTACCGAATAGCTGCCTCGAGAACCTGGATTCCTGGAGCACTCCCGATAATCAGCTGTTCGGCGCCGTAGCTTTATGTGTTGCGGCTGTGTGACAGTCACAACACATACATGGAGAGCCTGTTTGTTAGCCTACCTCCACGCTCCATAGAATTTTAAAAGCACCAACTATCATCTGTATCTCCGTAATGGGAAATTCTGTCTTCACTGAACACAAATTTTTCCTATGAATTGAGAGTGAAAAATCAATCCAGCAGGAGAAAGAATCTATTTTCTCTGTTAAGAAGTTGCTTATTTTCATGTGTTCTATTGATTTTCTAAAATTAAGAAGATAAAACGATGATTACTGTTAACTTTAAACTCCTGTGTTCCACGGTCACAAATCATAAATCTTCCAAAGTGGCCTTCACTCTTACAATAAATACTCGACTGAACTAAATGGAAGAATATTTTATCATTCAGAGTAAATATATGAAGCAATAACACACTAATGTAGTATTACTGCATTATGTAATATCTAATAAAAAATACTTATTGGCTACTTGAGTATTTACTATAGTTTGAAGACTCTCCACCAGAATGAGCAGATCGGAGGATCCAAGACATGGCGTGTGCATGCTTGCCCATCACTTTTTTTTTTTTTCATCCAAGAAGTGTGACTCTAGACCCTAAGAAAATGTGCGTGTCATTCCATTTTAAGTGATCCAAATCTGAATATTTTTTTTTTTACCTGACATCTTAGGATATTTATTTATTTTTTGGTGTCTTTTGAAGTGCTAGTTTGCTAGCTTAGTGAATTAAAAATAATACATTTTAAATTTTTATTTTCATTAGTTAGTTTTTATAGATTTCTAATGCTTTGAAAGCCTGAATTTTGGGCTTGTATGACTTTACATGTTTGATCATATCTCGGGCTAGAATGAAGGTGAAGAGATGACAGGGCACCATTTTGTCCGGAATTGTTCAGGCTTTAATCTGATATGTCACAAGACAACATTTGTTGATATTTTGTTTTTAAAGCATCAAATTTAAATTTTTGATGGGCGATTTTGGGAAAACTACCATACATGTTAGAAATGTTTCAAAAAATGCATATGTTGTGTATGTTGTGCTCTTGGTTACATTTGTTCAGGGATTCAAGTTGGGATCTGCGTAGGATCATATTTCGAAGCGCGATTTTGTAAATATAGTCTCATCCTAATCATATCTGTTTAATACTAAATGAAAAGAATCAATATTTTTAACACAATTTAAATATAAATGTAATTTTTTTTATTACGTCAGTAGACATGTCCTTCACGTTTTTAGAAAGAATAGTACAGTAGTTAAATAATCAAGCCATAAAGTATGAACTAGTCTTAAACAATAGTAAGTATATAGCAAAAAAGTGATAATATAAAACTTAGCTTTTATTATAGCCTAAAGATAAAAATCAAAAGAATATATGTGTACAGTCACACTAAAGTGCAGAACAGTACAGCGCCACACAGACAATAACAACACACAAAAAATGTTTGCAAACACCGACCAACAAATAGGATCATTTAGATCCTTAACCCAAGATAAAAATTTAGAGTTTATTGATAATACATAAAAAAAACAGAAATTTATAATGCCTTTAAAATTACACACAAATAGAGGGGATGAAAGACAAGAGAAACTGCTGGTATGTGACCATACATATGAAAAAAAATAAAAATAAATCCAAAAATATGGAAAATGTTCTAACAATTAAATTAATGATATCAATTGAGAAACATTAATAAATGAACACATACATAATTAATGGATAAAGTGCTGTGCAAAAAAAGGATTTCATCATACTAATAAAGGATATACCTATGCCAAAATAATAGCAACAATTGTGCATTTGATTTGCAAGGACACTAAACAAGGAGGGTATGCTAAACAGTCCTGTTATCAATCACTGAGAATTGAAAGTAGAATCAGGCACAGTAAAGGTGCAAGTGCACATATTAGACTAATTAAAGTACAAATGCAGTGCATGTACTGTGTCACCATTATGTATTGTATAGATAAAATAGACATGGTATAAGTGTAAAGTGCGAGCGCGCACAAACCTGAAATAATGGTCACAACCAGGCAGGCAAAGACCCCGACGCGCGTTTCTTGTAGGGCTTTGTCAACAGCTTTTCCCCTATTGATGAAGCCATATGTGAAACGAGTTAGCCATATGGAGATATCTGATTTTTGTTTACTTTTATAATGTGTGATTTTCTTAGCTACACAAAGGATGGGGATGGACCAGAAGGATGCAAAGTCACTTCTATTTCATTAGCATAATCTTTGGAGAGTCGATTAGCCAGCCATCAGTGCTGATCATATTCACAGGTCACATGAACAGTTATGTTATTTCTTGCCAATTTTGTGCCACCTTCAATTACTTCATGGACTGTCGTTGCTGAATGAAAAAAATCTTTGTTTTTATTTGTTTCACTACATGGACTAAAAGTGTTGTATTGCTGAGTCCCTTTGGTGGGCTCTGCTTTCTCTAATCGGTGTTTTTAACAACCTCTCCGCTTCTTCGTAGTCCTGTTTTGTACAGCACATGAACTGGATGTTGGGAATATTTTTCTCACTCCAGTTGAAACGTTGCATGGGTGTTAAGATTTAGTCCGAATATGGCCTCTGGAGGCTAGCTTGAGCTGCAAGGTGTTTCATGGTGCCTCCTTAACCTAAAATTCCATTCAGATTCCACTCCAAAATCTTTCATGTGATGGCAGACATTTATAAAGTTTTTCCTGTTTTTGTAGTGTGCAGAAGAGCCATCCGAGAAGTAGTAGACCCTGCTCCAACTTGGTAGAATGTCAGGTTTTATCACTTTCAATCAAGTTATTGAACCATGAAGTAAGCACTCAGTGATCAACCTATCCAGAGATGGAGTCCACCTAGTCATGATAACAAGAAAAACTGAGGGCACTACAAATGTATAAAAGATTATATATGGGATCACTAGCTTTAAACAGAAAAATCCAGAAAAACGACTGACTACGACCTGATGTTGAAGGTAATGTCTTATTCAGCCTTTTTTCTGGATTTTTCTGTTTCCTACCTACTGTGGTAGCTTTATCCTTTATCATTTGGAACACTATCCTATCTTGCCACTGCCAACCTTGTTTATATTTTCTTAGCAGTATTTTTGTTGTTCAGGGGGCCCAGTCGTGTAGGAGCAGGGTCTAAAGTAAGAATAACCCAGTCGCATCATAGTATGTGGAGGAGAAAGGAGCCCCACGCTTATTGCCACGCTGCGTGTCTTCCTCAGGGCGATACTCGTGGGGCTCCTTTCTCCTCCACATACCCTGTGACCGGGTTCTTCTTACTTTATACCTCCACTATCAGGTGTTCAGGCTGAACAGATCTGAATTTGAGATTTTCAAATTGACACTGTTCATATAGATGCTTTTTTTGAAGTATGATTCCATTGAGAGCCCAACTTGAATTTTGGTACAGATGAGGCTAGGGGCATAGGAAGCATGTGTGAAAGTTTTGAGAACTTTATATCATAGTTTTTCTTCTGGAAATGATTTTCAAAATTTTGCGTTTGAATCCGCATGGATAAAATATTAACAAAGATACTCTTGTGACATATGAGGTGAAAGCCTGTACAGTTCTGAGTGTAATGGTGTTTTTTTCTACTTCCCTATCTTTGGTTCTGGCCTGAGTTATCGGTAGAAATGTAAAGGCATGCAACACAGAAACTCACATTTTTTTTTCAAAGCTTTGAAAAGTTATAAAAAAAACCTATAGTACAGTATATAGATTTTTTTTCTTATGTTACAATAGAACAAGATATAAAAAAAATCAAAATTTAGAGGAAAATTACATTGGCTCACTTGAAATGTATTGACCTGTGCTGAATTCAATAAAGCTCCTCTTAATGAATTTGGCTTGTCGTGTCCATGTGAGCCCTTCATCAAGCGTAGATGCACAACCCCAGTCTTAATGACTGTGCCTCTATGTGTGGACACATCCATAATGTACGGTCTGCTGCACAGGAGCTGCTTAGATGGAAGCTAGCAGTGTGTAAGACATCCTTCAGTGACTGACACAAGGCAGACAGATGCTCCCTCCTGCAGTGCCAGGGCCACACTTGGCTCAGGCCTGTACATAAGTTGAGTTTAATATTCTTCTGTACGTGATATGTAGGCTTCTCTGTCTCCAGACATTAATTAACAAATTGCATGGGTGAAAGGGAATTATTGATTCTCACAAAAACGAGTAACAAGGCATGCTAAATAAAATGATCCATCTACGTGTTAACAATCTCACTAATACCATTATTTTTTCCCCTTTTTAATGAGAAAGATGTGTTTATGAAAGCATATGCTTGTATGTTTCATGCTATTTACCTGGTAGTTTAGAAGTACTGTAGGAGTTTTTTCATTCATGTATACAGAACTGCTCAATTTTATTTTCCTACCCCACCAATATGTAGTATTTAATTTCTTCACATTAATAGCTATTTTCAATATACACAATATGTACATAATTTATAATCTGTTTGCCTTAATTAAGTGACTTCCATTGCTTAATCCATCCATACAAAGTAGATGGCTGTCTGATGAACGAACCCGTGGCTGATTGTTTGTCTGACCGCCATCTTTGCTGACTCCCCCATACACATGATACCTCGTTCAGCTGATCGCTCCTGTGTTCTTTATGAGAAAGCCATCACCAGACGTCTCTGCCAACAACTTATCTCTGGGCGAACAAAGTGATCTGCAGTCTGAAACGCCCAAGTAAATGATTTTCAACGACAATGAGTTGTTTGGGACCCTCTAACTGATAACTGACTAAAGGTACTGTCACACTAAGCGAGATCGCTAACGAGATCGCTAAAGCGTCAGCGATTTTATGACGCAGTAGCGATCTCGTTAGCGACTTAGCTGTGTGTGACATGTAGCAGCGATGTGGCCCCCGCTGAGATGTTGATGAACGTTCTGAGCCATTTTTTGGCCGTTGGTGTCCCGCTGGTGAGCCTGAATCGCTGAGTGTGACAGCCTTTATGAACGACTTTACCAGCATCGCAGGTGGGACTAGGTTTTCCCAACGACCGCAGAGGTCGTTATACAGATCACTGATCTCTGATGAGATCTTTGTGTTTGGAAGCAACTAGCGACCTTATAGCGATCGCACCAACGATCTCGCCAGTCGTTGTCGTGATCGCTGGTGCAATCGCTAAGTGTGACAGTGCCTTAACTGCTATGCTTTAAAATGTGAAGATTGTTTTTTTAATTTTTATTTCATAGATAAATAGTACAAATGTAAATAAGCAACTGTAATATCTTATCAGAGTTATCTACTTCTTTCTTCTCTACTGATCTTTCCCTCTCAGTTTATGGGAAACATTCATCTGTTAAAGGGACTTTGTCAACAGGATTTTACCCTCCAAGCTATTTATATGCTTATATAGGTCTTTCAAAAGCAAGTCCAGAAATACCTTTACATGCCCAGTCTGTTCCTCTATTACTGAGGAATCCGCATTTGAATTACTATTCAAATGCTAAGGCAGATCTGAAGCTTCTGTCACTCCAGCTCTATTCCCTTTCCAGCTCCACTTCATCCTGCTTGACTGACAGCCTCTGTTCTGTGACTTCATTCAAACTCTGATTTTATCAGTAATGAAGGAATCAAATGGCCATGTAAAGATGTTGCTGGACTCGCTGGATATATGGAATTGCATTACTGCTCTAGAATGTAGGAAAAAATTAAAATTTGGTCATGTCATGCATGCACAGCAGCTACAGCAAGGCAACCTTCTTTGCTTCTTTTTGTTAGTTATGGAGATGGCTACTCTTAGTAAGCACCTGTACACACCAGTTTTGTGTTTGTAAGTGTCGGTCAGTATCTTGATATTATAAATAGGCTCTCTTACTGAACACTCCACCCATTAGCACTTGGCGATTTTAATTAGAGCAGGATCCTTTCTTCCCATATAAAAGTAGACTTCAGCCTAGGAGAGGAGTCGCATTAGATAGGTCCCCAGCAAAGAAGGTCGCCTTGCCATGGCTTCAGGGCATGCATGAATTTATGTGCTTGGTATCTTTGTTTTTTCCTACGTTCTAGAGCAGTAATGCAATTCAAACTTCATATGTCATGTTTACATGCTATAGCGCTACAGAGTGCTACTTTGTTTGTTAGTGATGTATGAAGATGGCTTTTCTTAATATGCTCCTGTACACCCCAGTTTTCTGTTTGGAAGTGACAGTCTTTTGATTATTATTTCAGGAGAATTTGCAGTAAAGTGTGTCTTCCTCTAGCTCCTCATTCCTTCTCCATAGAATTAGATGAGCAGCAACTGTCATATACCTTGATAACAGTAAAATCATATCTTCACTGAATACAGATTTTACAGTTTAACCCATGAATTTAGATTGAAAAATCTGTCCAGAAGATGGAAGAAGCAGATTTCTCTGATAAGATATGTGTCAAAGTTGCTTATTTTCATGTGTACTATCAATGTGTGAAATTAAAAAAAAACTGTCACTCTTTAAGGCCGTTAACAAAAAAAATTCAACCAAATTGGCATAATTCAAAAGAAAGTGTTAAACACCTGCGTGGCATTATTGTGCTGGTTAGTTCTAAGAAATTAATGAATTGCAATCCAAGCCATTTAAAGCTCCCCCATACACTGTAGATAGCTGCACGTTCTACCGCTAACGCTCCAGAGTCCCCCATACACAGAAACGTTCTGCTGAACACTCCTATCAGCCACTGGAACTCTGACGGGCAAGATCCTTCTGAACACCGAAATCATCTATTGAGAGAGATTTGGGAGGCCCACATGCACATTAGACTCAGATGAACCCACTAATGTCAGCAGGTTCAGCCAACGTTAGTCAGTGTTTGGTGGCTGTAACCCTCTTTTCCTCCTGCAGGCTTACATTTTTATACTTTGTAACCCACGTTATCCTGTATACATGTTGCATTAAACTTCTGTTACAATAATATATTAATAATTTTAAGTTTGCAAATTTAATAGACTATATTACTTCAGTTTTCAATAATTATAGATTTACCTCCACATTTCTTATGTGTAAATATATATATATTTTTTTAATTCTCGTCAAACAGAATGTATCAAGGTCTGCTGACAGCTTGAATGGCAGTGACTCTTCCTCAAGTCAGGTACGCTCTACATAGTGTTACAGCTTTTACTTGGGACTTGCTGCCCCATTGTCTAAAAACAGAGCTTGATCTGGCTATGTGTGATCTGGAAAATGCCCCCTTTATATTTGGCATTGATGTAAGTAGAACTACAGACCTGTGGGCTGATGGACAGGTCTAGACACATGCTCCTCTACCAGCAGCCTTTGTATGGACAGAAGTGCTGGTCAGTATGTGAGGAAAGTCGTACTAACAGGACAATGTGGCCAGCTTCCTTACCTGAGAATCGATCACTAAGCTCATTATCACTAAGCTCTGTCTTTTTCTTAGCTCCTTTCAGCTGATTTATGGCCACCGTCTACATTAAAGGGGTTGTGCACTACTTTTAAATTGATGACCTGTCCTTATGGTAGGTCATCAATGTCTCATCCGCAAGGGTTTGACAGGCGGCACCCCGCCCAATCAGCTGTTAGCGGTGTAGGCGGCCACCACCGTCTGGAAGTACTTGCTTACATATTGCTACACATCCGCCTCCGATTGATTTGAATAGGAGGCAGATGTATAGTACCCTGCAGCAGCCACTAAAAGTAGACTGCCAGCTCCGCAGTGAAGTACTTCCAGCTGGCTTCAGCAGACACCGATAACAGTTGATCGGCGGGGTGCATGGTATTGGACCCAGGCTGATCAAACATTCATGTCCTGTTCTAAGGATAGGCCATCAATGTAAAAGTAGTGGACAAACTCTTTAAGGTTGAATGTGTAGAAAACCAAGGAGGCTGCAAAAGCTAAATTTGTAATGACGTCCAATTTCAAAAATGTTTAGCTCAAAAGATATATATTTAAAGTAAAAGAAAAGGAATATGACCTTTTTAAACCCTTCACGACCTATGACGTATAGGTACGTCATGTGTCGTGTCCCTGTATTTGATGTGAGCTCCGCGCTGGACCCGCATCTTTCCAAGCACATGACCGCTGAGTTGATCAGCTGTCATGTACCCTAATAGCTGCGGGTGGAATCGCGATCCACACGCGCCAGTTAACATGTTAAATGCCGCTGTCCGTCTCTGACCATGGCATTTAACTTGCGCAGACTTCACGTCACAAACCCTGCCTTTCGGTGCCCTTTTCACATGATCACGGGGCGATGATAGGTTGGCACGACAGCTGGGGGTCTACAGAAGACATCCATGCTTGACATTGCAGATCTCCTATGAACGCCGCTCCATGGCTGTCGTTCATAGGAAATGATGATTTCTGCTACACATAGCAGGGCTGAAGCCCAGGAAGGTGTAGCACAATCGATCACATGATTGCATCTTCAAGTCTCCTAAGGAGAGTATTGAAGCCAGTAAAAAGTAGAAAAAAGGTTTAAAAAATATTATAAAAATTCAAATCACCTCCTTCTTGCACCATTCAAAGTAAAAAATACACATACCATTTTTGGTATCGCTGCCTTCAGAAACGCACAATCTATCAAAATATAAGCTAAATTAATCCAATCAGTAAACTGCATAGCAAGAAAAAAAATCGAACACCAGAATTAAGTTTCTTGGTCTCCACAACATTGCAGTAATGGGCGATCAAAACCCCAAATGGTATAAATAAAAATGGCAGCTCTCGCCCAGCCCCAGAACCCGAAAAATGGAGATGCTACGGGTCTCGGAAAGTGGTGTCATATTATTATTTATTTATTTTTTACACAAACTTTGGATTTTTTTTTTCACCACTTAAATAAAAAAAGATCCTATACATGTTTGGTGTCTGCACATTAGTAATGACCTGGAGAATCATAATGGAAGGTCAGTTTTAGCAGTTAGTAAACATGGTAAAAAATTGTGGAATTGCCTTTTTTTTTGCCAATTTCATTCCACTTGGCATTTTAGTTCCCGTTTTCCTGTGCACTATACGGTAAAATCAATAGTGACAATCAAAAGTATAACGCATTCTGCAAAACAAACCCTCACAAGGCCATATTGAGGGAAAAATAAAAAGGCATGGCTCTTGGGAGAAGGAGAGCAAACAACGAAAACACAAAAAAACGGAAAATCCTATGGTCGTGAAGGATACAAGTGTTTGACCCTTCCTTTAAAAAATAAAATAAAAATTGGCTTTAGCCATGAGATGCCATTTACAGTACAGGGGTGGTTTGGAACTGACATTGATGACCTATCCTTATGTCATCGCTGTGATTTTGGTGCAGACTTTTGTCCTTTATTTCTCATCTAGGAGATAAAATGTAGTACTCTCACAGTGGCCGCTAAGCAGGGAACTGTTACCCCATTGCTGATTGGGCTGATTGGTGGGGTCCCAAATTTCGATTCCCCACTAGTGACATATTGACAACTTGTTTAACATGGGGAACTATGCTATGTATGATTAATCTCTGGAACAGTATGGATCCTCGTGCTTTCCAAACTGATTAAACTACAATTTTACTTTTTATGCTCTACATTGGTTTTTGAGTTATAACAAAAAGCTGATGTTGCCACAATATGAAAAAAAGTAATATTCTTCCTATAATACACAGATTTTCTTCACAGCTAGCCCATGAGCTCGTGTCTAATAAGGGAATGCCTAGATAAGATGCATGGAGTGCAGTTTTTGGCCCCATAATGACTTCAGATCTGTGTAGAAAGATCAATAATGAGCGTGTTTGTTTTACATTAATATGGTTTCCTTACATCTATCTTTAGTTTTGTAGTTACAGTACATTGACATTTCTGATGTAGTAAAATGTTCATTATTGCAGAAGAGCGAACCTCAGTCTTTTACACAAAAGCTTCAACTCCATGTCCCCTCCATGGAATCACTGTTTCGAAGCCCAGTAAAGGAAACTTTGTTCCGATCTCCATCCAAAGAATCACTTGTGAGAAGCGGTTCACGTGAGTCATTGAACCGAATTGATGGGGACAGTTCAGGGCCCGTGTTCGATCCGCCTTCAGATATTGAAAGTGAAGCAGAAGACTCTGCAGGTAGTCATGAAGGGCTTACCAAAGATCAACTCTTTCATCGACTGCATAGGATGGAGAAGAGCTTGGGCAACTACCGAGGGAAGTATTCTGAGGTATGTCTGAATGTTATTAAATCTATATTAGGACTATCCTCATGGGACAGAGTTGCACATGGGTGTACACCACCGCAATAATATGGATCAATGAAAGGAAAAGAGAAAAGATATGTGCAACTAAATTAAAAATTAACTTTTATTTCACTACTTAAAATGTAGATAATTTGTAAAATCATGTACATACACCAAAAGTGTATATTGGGTCAAGTATGACTCATTGATTCCCAGAATAGAAAAGTAATTTTATTAATAAATATAAGGGATCACGGCCATTGTCCGTTTAAGTTATAGGCCGAATGTATTCTCTAAAAAATCATATAGCAGAAAAAGTATGTCAGATATAAATGGACTGACATGACACTCCCCACTGATATTAATTATATTTGTGATAGAGTATAATGTACACGCCATACACATATGGACTGATACCTCTTGTGATGCAACTCAGATCACAGCAATCACAATGTCCAAATATTCCAGTCATTCCACAGAGATTTTTTAATTAAATGACCACTATTAAATATAGCGGTCATATATTGTGTGCATAGTGCTCAAATCTATTGCAGATTGCCCGGTATAGAGTTAAATACATAGGTTATGGTGTGCTCTCTATAGGGCTGGTAACGTTATTTTGCCCTGCAGTGGCAACGTATTACACCACTCATATGAATTAAACCCAGCACATGTCATCTGGCACAGCTGCACTAGTAAATTTCTAGCCGGCCCTATTTGCATCAGCGGCGGCACAGCACACACGTCGTACCGCTACCTGTGCTTATGTGATAAGCAGTAGGTTCAGCTGACGCCAGAGCCGGGATCACGCGTGCTTTGCAGCGTGGTTCCCGCTGGGTCTCTTGATTATACACAGAGCACACTCAGTCTCCTAAACCAGCACACTAGCTAGGGGAGGTATAGGGGAAGGTATTATCTATCTGCCTGTCATAATTTCGATCTGGAACATGTGTCCCGATGCGTGTTTCGCCGGTATACCGGCTTTTTCGAAGGGCTCCGTGCCGCCGCTGATGCAAGATTTGAGCACTATACACACAATATATGACCACTATATTTTAGCTGCACATATCTTTTCATTGAATGTTATTAAAACTGTGGGGCTTAGAAGAAATCCTCACCAATTTCTAACACTGGTGGTTACCTGCCTCTTTATTTTCTGGTTTATTTAGTTCATTTAGTGTCCATTTTGGCATTGTTGCATTTCTATTCTAATACAGATGTTTAGGATAGCTGCATCATGTCTGGAGCATATGTGCAGTCTGCAAGAAAACATGAAAGGAAAGGGGAGGGATTACTTGTGTGAATAAAATATGGCCTTTATTAGTTATACAGTGGCTTGTGAAATGATTCACCCCTCACCCCCCTTGGCTTTTTACCTATTTTGTTACATTACAACTTGTTTGAAATATTTTTGTAATCCGATTTGTGAGTGATGGATCAGCACTACATAGTCGAAGTTGGTGAAGTGAGAAAAAATAGGCATAAATTAAGTTTATGGGATCAAATAACTAAAAATTGGCATGTGCATATGTATTCACCCCTTTTGCTGTGAAATCTCTAATAATTTTTCATGTTAGCAATTACCTTCACAAGTCACATGCTTAGTGCAAGGAAGTCCACCTGTGTGCCATCTACGTGTCACATGATGTGTCAATATACACATCTTTTCTGAAAGACCACAAAGGCTGCAACATCATTAAGCAAGAGGCACCACTATCCAAACACCATGAAGACCAAGGAGACCTCCAAACCAGACAGGGACAAAGTTCTTGAGACATGGTGGTGGCAGCCTCATTGTGTGGGGATGTTTTTCAGCGGCAGGGACAAGGAAAATGGTCCGAGGGGAGGATTGATGGTGCGAATTACAGGGATATTCTTGAGCAAAACCTGTTTCAGACTGTCAGTGATTTGAGACTGGGATTGAGGTTCACCTTCCAACAAGACAATGACCCAAAGCATACTGCTAAAGCAAGACTCAAGTGGTTTAAAGGGGCAAGTGTAAATGTTTTGGAGTGGCCTAGTCAAAGCCCAGACCTTAATCCAACTGAGAATCTGTGGTCAGACGTGAAGATTTCTGTTCACCAGAGGAAACCATCTTGAAGGACCTGGAGCAGTTTTGTCTTGAGGAATGGGCAAAAATCCTGGTGGCAAGATATGGAAGGCTTATAGAGACTTATCCAAAGCGACTTGCAACTGTAGTTACTGCAAAAGTAGGTTCTACAAAGTACTGACTTTAGGAAGGTGTATAGTTATGCACACTGAAGTTTTCAGTTATTTTGTCCTATTTGTTGTTTTACGTCACAATAAAATGAACAACAAATGTTCACCGTTCTACGCATGTTCTTTACATGAACTGATGCAAATTCTAAAAAAAAAAAAAACTAGTGAAATTACACCGTTGTGAGATAGTCAAACATGAAAAATGCCTAGGGCTGAATACTTTTGCAAGCCACTGTATAAAGAAGAATTGCACAAATTATTTAAAAGCTTCATATAGCTAGTGTTATTGTGAGTATATGTTGGATCGCTAAAAAAATGTATATTCTATGCAGCTGCAAGCCACTAAAGTCTCAATTTACTGTTTGCAGAGTGTTTAAATTGCCTCAGGTTAATTAAATAATGTACCGTATACATACATACATAGCTTTTCTCTTCCCTCATGTTTTTCTAGTGGTATACACTAATGTGAATGAAATCTCCAACTGAGATACAGCCACTCAACATACATATAGGTGCTTCTGACAAAGTTAGAATATCATCAAAAAGTTATTTTATTTCAGTTCTTCAATACAAAAAGTGAAACTCATATTTATATAGTCATTACAAACATATTGATCTAGTTCAAGTATTTATTTCTCTTAATGTTGATGATTATGGCTTATAGCCAATGAAAACCCAAAAGTCCTTATCTCAGTAAATTAGAATACTTCATAACACCAGCTTGAAAAATGATTTTAAAATCTGGAATGTTGGCCTACTGAAATGTATGTTCAGTAAATGCACTCAATACTTGGTCCGGGCTCCATTTGCATCAATGCGGCGTGGCATGTAGGCGATCAGCCTGTGGCACTGCTGAGGTGTTATGGAAGCCCATGTTGCTTTGATAGCAGCCTTCAGCTCGTCTTCATTGTTGGGTCTGGTGTCTCTCATCTTCCTCTTGACAATACCCCATAGATTCTCTATGGTGTTAAGGTCAGGCGAGTTTGCTGGTCAATCAAGCACAGTGATACTGTTGGTTTTAAACCAGGAATTGGTACTTTTGGCAGTGTGGACAGTTGCCAATCCTGCTGGAGAATGAAATTTCCATCTCCATAAAGCTTGTCCGCAGAGGGAAGCATGAAGTCTTCTAAAATTTCCTGGTAGACGGCTGCACTGACTTTGGTTATGATAAAACATAGTAGACCTACACCAGCAGATGACATGGCTCTCCAAACCATCACAGATTGTGGAAGCTTCACGCGAGACCTCAAGCAGGTTGGATTGTGGCCTCTCCACTTTTCCTCCAGACTCTGGGACCTTGATTTCCAAATGAAATTCAAAATTTACTTTTATCTGAAAACAGCATTACCCTTAAAAGCTAACTTTTGACCATCAGACCTTTCCTACATGGAGATGTGATATAATGTGATAGGTACAAGATGGAGATCACCATTTGGGGTGGAAGGGGACATTGCATAGAAATATGACTGTTCCAGGTTGTTCTGTCAATTGACATAGGCAGTAAATAACCTGTGTAGTTGATTTACACATGATGTTTTTTTGCATTACAGTTAGTCACAGCATACAGAACTGTTCAGAGGGACAAAGAAAAACTCCAGGTGAGGAATGTGTTAAAGGGCCTTAATGTATACTATAAGGCAGAATAGAGCTGCTCAGACTACTGATATTCCCTGCTGTGATAAAGGCTTGTCTCCAGGATAGAGGCAGCAATGTGGAAGCATGGCTCCTTATGTCTTTTCTACCAGAGTCTGGAATACATCCAATAAGCTTTTTGTACTGATCCCATCCTAGAACAGCGTGAAGGACATCAGATCTTATCAGTGGGGGTACACCTCGCCAGAAATATTTTTCTAGTCTGGACTCTTTGATTTTGGCGGTTGGACATAGCCACAACCTGCTCCGTCCAAACTCTTCCCAAGCTCTACCCATTTTGTCAGAGTTGCATGAAACTGGTGTGAACACGACAAAAGTTGCATATTTTTGTGCAACTGAATAGTCAGAATTTTTTTGTGCAACACAAAATGTTTTACAGCAGTTTTCTTCCATAAACACTTTGATGTATTGGCCCAAAAGTTATGAAGTGGCCGAATTTGTGACATTTAAGTAATCTGTAGTTTATGCAACAAAGAGCTCACTGAGTTTCCATCTTTGTATGTTTTCACTTAGAGTAACCGTCATTTTAATTTTTATTTAATAAATCATTAGTACACATCGAAATAAGCAGCTGTGTAATAAATCTGATCAGGGAAATCTGCTTATTTCTCTGCCAAAATTGATCAGTTATCAAAATTCCCAATTCTGATATAAAATCTGTATTCAGTGAAGACACTTGCCCATTACTGAGACAGGAGATGGTGGCTGCTATGGATACATTTGTGTAGATGGGAGGAGCCAGAAGAAGAGCCCCTCCCCCTCAGTCTACATAGTGTCATCATTAGCAGCTGCCATCTCCTTTCTCAGTAATGGGAAAGTGTCTTCACTGAATACAGATTTTATATCAGAATTGTGAATTTTGATAACTGATCAATTTTGACAGAGATAGAAGCAGATTTCTTATAGTTTATTTTTCTCAATTAACAAAATGCAAAGTGAATGATCAGAAGAGAAACCTGAATCAATAATAGGTGTGACCGCTCTTTTCCTTCAAAAGTTTGAACTAACCGCAGATCTTCTGTGGATGTAGTCTTGTGCACTTTCTTCTGTCTCTTGATGTAATCCTGGGCACGCTCAGTGTTGACATTATGGATCTGTGTGGGGCATTTCACTTCCAAATCATATTATTTTTTACGCTGAAGATGGTTCTTTGTGTTTGTTGTCCTACTACAGAGTAAATTTAGAGCCAGTCATACACCTTCCTGATGGGTACTGCATGATGGATAATTATCTATCTTTATTTCTCAGCATTTAGGACACCATTAATCCTGACAAAATTGCCAACTACATTTGCTGAAATTCAGCCTCAAACTCGCAGGGAACCTCCATCATGCTTCACTGCGTGCCTTCATTACAGTATCTGCAGACACTCATTATTGTACAGCTCTCCAGGCCAACAAACTGCCTTCTGTTACAGCCAAATATTTAAAATTTTAACTCCTCATGACAGATCATTCTACAATTTTTCTGCACTCCAGATCTATTGTTTTCATGCATAGTTAAAGGGGATCTGTCTCAGCAGTTGACCTATTTAAACTATTAATATGGACATGCAGTTTATAGACTGCTGAAAAAAAGTCACTGACTGGTACAGAAGGAGAGTACCCTGCCTGCGAGGGCTCAGAATCAACGAGCGCTGGGTGAGAATACAATAGGTGAGGTTAGAGCTGGTTGTGGAGCGGTTTGGTGGAACAAGGGTTACTGCAAGTTGTATGCTTGTGAGATGAGGTAGGTCTTCAGGTTCCTTTTTGAAGGTTTCCATGGTAGGTGAGAGTCTGATATGTTGGGATAGAGAGTTCCAGAGTAGGGGATGCGCAGTAGAAATCTTGTATGTGATTGTGGGAAGAGCAGATAAGGGAGTAGAGAAGAAGATCTTGTGAGGATCAGAGGTTGCATGCAGGTAAGTACCGGGAGACTAGGTCATAGGTGCATGGAGGAGACAGGTTGTGAATAGCTTTGAATGCCATAGTTAGGGTTTTGAACTGGAGTCTCTGTGTATTGGGGAGCCAGTGAAGAGATTGACAGAGGGGAGAAGCTGGGTATAGTGGGGGGGACAGGTGGAGTTGTTGGGCCACAGAGTTTAGGATCGGTTGCAGGGGTGCAAGAGTGTTAGAAGGGAGGCCACAAAACAGAAGGTTGCAGTAGTCGAGGCGGGAGATGATTGCATGGACTAGGGTGTTTTTGCAGATTCTTGATTAAGGAATGTACGGATCCGGGAAATATTTTTGAGTTTGAGTCTACCGGAAGTGGAAAGGGCTTGGATATGTGGTTTGAAGGAGTGATCAGAGTCCAGGGTTATCCCGAAGGCAGGGAGCTTGGGCCACTGGGTCGAGTGAGCAGCCATTTATTTTAATGGATAGGTCCGTTGTGGGTGTGGAGGGTTGAGTGAGATGAGGAAAAGATGAATTCTGTTTTGCCCATATTAAGTTTTAGAAATCTAGCAGAGAAGGAGGATGAAATTACAGACAGACATTGTGGGATTCTGGTTAGTAGGGAGGTGATATCGGGTCCACAAGGTAGATCTGTGTATCATTAGCATAGAGGTGATACTCGAAGCCATGAGACTCTACGAGCTGCCCCAGTTTAACATCCCTTCGGCGGGGATATTAGCTACTCACAAATGACACACTTACAAAATCCAGCTGCTGCAGCATCTCAACGAGAATGACCCAGATCGGCGCACTGAATTTGCAGAATGGGCAAAACAAAAATTGGAACAGGACCTTCAGTTTACACACAACATTATGCTCCGTGATGAGGCAAACTTTTTTGGGTGGACCATTTATATGGTCACACCTAAATGAAATGGGAATGGTGACAGTTTTCTTGCGTAAGCTGTCTTGCATTGAAATCTGCTGCAATGACCCGGGTACTGTTCTCACCAGATATCAACACAATTTCTATCCGCTCCTTACGTGTTAACTTCTGTGACATGTCAATGGCTGTAAACAAAGAAACTTGTAATTAGCTCATGAAAGAATAAAGGTACGTTAAAACCAAGCACACCATTGTTTTTCTTTTGAAATTCTCAATAAGTTTGATGTGTCACATGACCCTCTTCCCATTGGAAAAAATAAAGTTGGATCCAAAATGTCCGACTTCAACATGGCCGCCATGGTCACCACCCATCTTGAAAAGTTTTCACCCTCCATATACTCATGTGCCACAAACAGGAAGTTGATATCACCAACCATTCCCATTTTATTTTGGTTGTATCCATATACATGGCCCACCCTGTATTTTCTATAACCAGCCAGGCAAAACTCACAGCTCTATTAGATGCGCCAATTCTGGCGCTTTGACCGGCTCTTCCCACTTGCCCTGTAGCGGTGGCAAGTGTAATATTTGTGGGGTTGATGTCACCATTCTATCAGGTGACAACAAGCCCGCTGCTTAGCAATGGAGAAGCGTCTATAAGATACCTATCCATTACTAATCCTACAGTTGTATTGTAAATAAAGACACAACCAGAATAAAGTCCTTTAATTGAAAAAATGACAGAATCCTTTAATATACTTAATTAAACCATACTTACAACCACGCCTATTCCACCGAAACCCTTGATCTCCTGTAATAAACGTAAAATAAAAAAGCAACAATATACCATACCTGTCCGTCTTTGTATCCCACGCCGTAATCCATGTCTGGGGGATAATTAATTTTCAACCTGGACGGTGCGAAGATGCGACTGTCCATGCTGAGAACCACTGGTGAATGAGCTGCTGGGAACGCAGCGTCAGTAACCGGGAGTGACGTCATAGAGGTTACCTCCAGTCACTGGGCTCCGTTCCCAGCCGTACTGACCTGCGGTGAGATCCCCGCTAGCACCTTGAGCACTCATGGTACTAGCGGGATCTCACCGAAGTCCCCGCAGTTACATCTGGTCACTGGACTCTCTTCCCAGCTGGGCTGACTTGCGGTGAGATCTGGGGTCACTTATAAAATTCACATACCAGGAAACAGTAGATTAGTTCAAAAAAGGAGGCACTTGTTGGGCATTGCCACTGTTAAGGCACATATAGATAAGTTCCATGGGGGTTCTAGTCTCCAAAATGGGGTCACTTGTGAGGCATTTCCACTGTTTAGGCACATCAGGGGCTCTGCAAACACGACATGACGCCCCCCCGACCATTCCATCAAAGTCTGCACTACTTCCCTTCCGAGCCCCGACGTGTGCCCAAACAGTAGTTTTCTCCCAAATATGTGGTATCCGTGTACTCAGGACAAACGGGACAACTTTTAGGGTCCAATTTCTCCTGTTACCCTTGGGAAAATTAAAAATTGAGGACTAAAAGATAATTTTTGTGGGGAAAAAATGATTTTTTATTTTCACGGCCGGGCGTTATAAACTTTAGTGAAGCACCTGGGGGTTTCAAAGTTCTCACCACACATCTAGATAAGTTCCTTGGAGGGTCTAGTTTCCAAAATGGTGTCACTTGTGGGGGATTTCCACTGTTCAGGCACATCATGGGATCTCAAAAAGCAACATGACGTCCAGTCTCAATTCCAGCCAATTTTATGTTGAAAAGTCAAACGGCGCTCCTTCTCTTCCGAGCTCTGCCATTCGCCCAAACAGTGGTTTACCTGCACATATGGGGTATCAGCGGCGTACTCAGAACAAATTGCACAATAACTATTGGGGTCCAATTTCTACTGTTGCCCTTGGTAAAATAAAAAAATTTGGATATGAAATAATTTTTTGTGAAAAAAAGTTAAATGTTCATTTTTTTTAAACATTCCAAAAATTTCTGTGACGCACCAGAGGGGTTAATAAACTTCTTGAATGTGGTTTTGAGCACCTTGAGGGGTGCAGTTTTTAGAATGGTGTCACTTTTGGGTATTTTCTATCATATAGACCCCTCAAAGTGACTTCAAATGTGATGTGGTCCCTAAAAAAAAAAAAAAAAAAATGGTGTTGTAAAAATGAGAAATCGCTGTTTAATTTTTAACCCTTAAAATTTTGGTTCCAAAATTGTGCTGATGTAAAGTAGACATGTGGGAAATGTTACTTATTAAATATTTTGTGACTTAACTGTGATTTAAGGGCATGAAAATTCAAAGTTGGAAAATTGCGAAATTTTCACCAAATTTCCATATTTTCATAAACACAAGTCGTATCAAAGAAATTTTCCCACTATCGTGAAGTACAATATGTAACGAGAAAACAGTGTCAGAATCACCGGGATCGATGGAAGTGTTCCAGAGTTATTACCTCATAAAGTGACAGTGGTCAGAATTGTAAAAATTGGCTTGGTCATTAACATGCAAACCACCCTTGGAGGGTAAAGGGGTTAAAGGGAATCTGTCACCCCATCCATTTTTTGACTGAGATGCTATCAGTGCTTATCTACAGCATTCTGTAATGCTCTATATAAGCCCCCGATGTCACCTGAAAGAGAAGAAAAACGATTTAGATTATACTCGCCCAGGGTTGGTACGGCGTCCGATTCGGTCCGGAGGAAGTCGTGGTCCAGTCCTGCGCCTCCCATCTTCTAGCGAAGACGTCCTCTTCTTTGCTTCCTGTCGCGGCTTCGGCGCAGGCGCACTGCTCTGCCCTATTTGAGGGCAGTGTAAAGTACTGCAGTGCACAGGCGCCGGACCTCTCTGACCTTTCCCGGCGCCTGCGCACTGCAGTACTCTGCTCTGCCCTCAAGAGGGCAGAGCAGTGCGCCTGTGCCGGAGCCGCGACTGGAAGCAAAGACGATGTCATCTCTAAAAGATGGGAGGCACCGGACCAAGACTCCCTCCGGACCGAATCGGATGCCGTGCCGCCCCTGGGTGATTATAATCTAACTTGTTTTTATTCTCTTTCAGGTAACATTGGGGACTTATCTACAGCATTACAGAATGCTGTAGATGAGCCCCTGATGGCAGTGGCCGCATCTCATAGTCGAAAAATGGGGTGACAGATTCCCTTTAAGGATGGGTGTTATTGAGGCATTTTTGAAGCATTAGGGCAAAAGGCCAGTTGTTAGTGACAGGTTGAAGAAATGGGTTAGGGTTGGGATGAAGACTGTGATGAGGTTTGGGATGAGGTGGGATGGGATTGCATCGAGTGCATAGATGGTGAGATTTGATCTTCTGTAATGGTGGATGAGTAGGTTTTGGAGAAGGAGTGCTGAGTCGTTATGAGGAGGGGCTGTGTGGGGTTGTAGTCCAAAGCTTTCTCTGATTTCTCTCATTCTTCTACTTGAAGATTGAGGCATAGTCTTCAGCCGAGATGAATGGGGAGGAAGGATGTGCTGGGGGACAGAGGAGAGAATTGAAAGTATTGAATAGCTGTTTAGGGTTGTGAGACGGATGGATATGAGAACTAAGTTTGTTTGATGCAGTGAGTGTGGGCTTTAAAGTAGTGAGGGACTGTTTGAATGCGATGAAGTGCTCATTGGAGTGGGATCTTTTTCATCTCTTCTTGGCAGCCCTGGAAGGCTGCCTCAGTTCTTTGGTCAGGCTGGTGTGCCAGATTTGCCTGATGATTTTGTGAGCTTTGGTATGTGTGAGAGGGGCGACTGATTCGAGAGTTGCAGCTATTGTTGTGTTTATATAAAGCGGCATCAGTTTTTGCATTGTGTAAGGAACGTGTGTCTTGTAAGGGAATCTGTGACCTATTTTTTCGTATATAAGCTGCAGTCACCTCCTTTAGGGGCTTATCTACAGCATTCTGTAATGCTGTAGATAAGCCTCCGATGTAACCTGAAAGATAAGAAAAACGAGTTATATTATACTCACCCGGGGGTCCGGTACGATGGGTGTCGGCGTCCGTGTCCGGCGCCTCCCATCTTCTAGCGATGATGTCCTCCTCCTTGCTTCTGTCGCGCTCCTGTGCAGGCGTACTTTATTTGCACTGTTGAGGGCAGAGTAAAGTACTGCAGTGCGAATGCGCCGGAAAGGTCAGAGATCCAGAACCTGCGCACTGCAGTACTCTGCTCTGCTCTCAACAGTGCAGATGTATGCCTGTGCAGAAGCGCGACAGAAGCAAGGAAGAGGACATCATCGCTAGAAGATGGGAGGCCACAGACCTGTGACAACCATCGGACCCGGACCGCCCTCCGGTGAGTATAATATAACTCGTTTTTCTAATTTTTCAGGTTACATCGGGGGCTTATCTACAGCATTACAGAATGCTGTAGATAAGCCCCTAAAGGAGGTGTCTCAGCTTATATACTAAAAAATAGGTGACATATTCCCTTTAAGAGGGAGAAGTGATTCAGAGAGTGATTGTGGATCAGGGTGTTTATAAGATTTCTGCGAGGGTGTGCAAGTTTGTGGAGTGGGGATTATGCACCTGGAGAGGAAAGGGAAGAGAATGTAAGTAGGTTGTGCTCAGAAAGAGGGAGAGGTGAGTTAGAGAGGTTAGAGCAGAGTCCGTTGAATATGAGGTTCAGTCTGTGGCCATCTTTGTGAGTTGCTGCAGAAGACCATTGGTTGAGGACGAAGGAGGAAGTGAGAGATAGAATCTGAGAGGAAAGTAGCCAGGTGGTGAAGTGGTCAAAGAAGCTGGTGGCTAGCCCTGGGGGGTGATAAATGACAGCCAGTTGGAGGGGGAGTAGATGCTCACAGAGTGCACCTCAATAGAGGTGAGGGTGGCCATGGAATTGGGGCAAAGGAGCTGTTGTCTGACAGGACAAAACCAACTTCTTTTCCATACTTGCTGCTGGAGGGGGGGTGTCTGAGAAAGATGGAATATACCATAAGAAAGTGCAGCTGGAGAGGATGTGTCAGAGGGGGTGAGCCAGGTTTTTGTAATGCCAAGGAATGTAAGTTTGTTATGAAAAGATCATGTATGTAGGAAAGTTTGTTACAGACAGTGAGCGTTCTGTAGAGCTCCTGGTAGTGGGACTGGGGAAGCGGTGGCTGGGCTGATGGGTGTAAGGTTAGAAGGGTTATGGAAAGTTGTGATGGATGTTGGAAAAGAGGTAGAAGTGACTGAGGGGATATGGTGAGGAGGACCAGAATTTGGAGAGATATCAGATGTCTTGCTGTTGCAAAATCTTTTTTGTCACTTTATGTAAATGACCTCTTCCAGGATGTTGTCTGGAAAATAACTTTGCCTCCAGAGCTTGATTTACATGAAGGGGGAGTTACCAGTATGACATGTGATGGCCGCCCTCTGCTTTCCTGATCTCACCGCAGAACTGTGTGTGATTATACCTGACACATCTGCAGATTCTTCTCCGCTTCAGCTTCCACCTCACAGGCAGACAGCATTGTAATACAGCAGAGCCGAGAGAGAAGCAAAAAATGCGCTGGAAAGGAAATATTAATTTCTCCTCTGTGTTGGTTACATGTGTCACACTGATACTGGTGACTCTCCTTCATGTAAAACAAGCTCTGGAGGCCGAGTGATCCTCCCCAGAGCCTGGAAGAGGTTATTTGCATAAAGTAATTAAAGATGATTTCTCAACAGCAAGGCATGTAATATAGGTCATACTGGGATGACTTTTTCAGCAGTCTATAACCTGTACCCCCATACTAATATTTTAGATAGATCCAATATGGTGACAGATTCTCTTTAAGTCACTTAGCCTTTTTTCCATGTTAAAGTGTGTGGCTTTTGGCCTCAAGTTTTCCATGAAGACTACTTCTGGCCAGACTTCTCCAAGCAGTAAATGAGTGTAGCAGGGTGCCACTTGTTGCTACGAGTTATGAGCTAATGGCACTACTGGACATCTCCAAATTTCAAATGAAAATAAGCAGGTGTGTGACTAAGCTTCCTTGGCCGATTACTGCATCTACGGTTTGTTCATGTCATCTTAATAGGTCTTCAAAAGAGCTTGAAACCTCACCTGCTTCGCCCGGGAGAGACCTTGCATGCTGGTTCAGTATAACAATATCTTGTTTCTCTTTTGCTGGGCTCATTCTTGTCATGGTGACATGAAACTCTTCCACAACCTCTCCTTTGTAGCAGTGTTTGGATGTTCTTTGCCTAGTTCTAAGTATTCCACACCGCTGTTTCTGTTTCAGTTAATGGCTTTGTTTCAACCTATATTTAAAAATGATGATCATTATCACTTGTTTGGTATAACTGGTTATCATACACCTAACTATAAAGCTCTGAAGCTCTGTGCCCTTGATGAGTTTTGGTGAGTTTTTGACACTGTATTTTCGCTGCATTGGAAACCTAGTACAGTTTCAGCATAGTGGATGGAATTTATAGAAATCTCATGTACTCTGTACTTCTTCTCTTCTTTTTTTTTTCTTTGACTCAACGTTAACTGACCTGTATTGATTGTTTCAAATCTACAACATGACAATTTTTCTTTTGGGTACTCTGAGTTTCACGTGCAGATTTTTGCTATAAACTTGACATACCAATGAGACAAAAACTGCAGCATCAAAAACACATTCAAAATCATGTAAAAATATAGTGGAAAAAAACCACAAGTAGCCTAATTTACATAATGAGTGCAGAAAATGTGCACCATCAAAAACTCATCAAGGGAATGTAACCTTATTGTGCAAAATTCCTAACTTTGTGCAAATGTACCAATGGGAATCAATTCTGTTTTGAAGGCAAAGGGTGGTCACACCAAATCACCAAACACACCAAAACATTTCTATTTTTTAAAGCAATTTTACTTTGCTGCATTTTTGCTGTACTTGCCTGAAAGTTCTGTTCAGTACTGTATATTGCCAGATTAAGGCCTGAAAGTCTCAGCTTAAGAATAGACTGTATCTGATTCCTTTCCATTAATAACATTTCTTTTTTTTTTTTCTAACTCCTTTTAGTCAATTTTGAGTCAGAGCCAGGATAAAGCATTAAGGAGAATTGGAGAACTGCGTGAGGTAAGTCTTGATACTTGATCTTCTATTAAATATATCTTCACAAGTCATACAGATATTTCTGACATTAAGGCGTCATTCAGACTTCAGTTTTTTTTTTTATTTTGTGCATAAAACACCGACCATTTTTCATCAGTGTCCTGGATCCCGTTGTCATAAACTCTTGGTTATTTGCTCCTTGTTACAGTTTACCATCAGTGTGACAGAAGAAAAAATTCCATTCCAAGTATTTTTTTTTTTTTTTAACGTACTCGTACACTAGAATTCGCAAGCTTCACCCATAAATTGGCTCAAATAAAGCCATTCAGATTTTGTCTGTCCCCACTTCGATCCTCTAACCCTGACAAAAGAAACAGACATGCTAACCTGTTTTTTTACTTTAATGGGAATGTTTTCTGTCAGTGAAAAACAGATATGTGAATGGGGCCTAGCATTTTCATAGTTTTAAGATTGAAGGTAGACTTAAGTCCATCAAGTTCAACCTATAAATTAACAGCTTGATCCAGATGAAGGCAAAAACCCCATTAGGAAGATTCCTATTGCTCCATATTAGGTGAAAAATTCCTTTCCGACTCCACATACAGCAATCGGATTAGATTCCTGGATCAAAGTCCCATCACAGAAACTGGTGCCCATAACCTATGATACTATGGGTGTGTGGAGCAGTGAATATTCATCTTCTTTAATAGCAGGCACACTGTTAGCACCAGCTGCAGGCTTCCTGCAGAGGCTCAGTGATCACGTGTGTCTGCTATTAAAAAGAATAAATATTCACTGCTCTCCACTCTCGTGTGTGGGGAGCAGAGAATATTCATTCTCTAGTGGTGGCCACACTTGATCTCCCAGACGCTGCAGGAAGCAGTTAGCAGCGGCTAACACTGTACCCGTTATTAAAGGAAAGGAATATTCACTGCGTCGGCTTCAGTGCTTAGAGGTGCGAGGGATTATGGACATGGGGAGTAGTGAATATTCATTTCTCTTTAACAGCACGGACAGGGGGTACCCGCATCAGCAGGCTTTTGCCTCCTTGTGACCCACTCGTCTGCCGCTCCCCATGCACAGCTACAGCAGGTACATCTGGACTATAAGACGCACTCCCCATTTTCCTCCAAATTTTTGGAGGAAAAAAATGCGTCTTATAGTCCGAAAAATACAGTAATTGGATTTCCCTCTGCTCTTACAGTATAGAATCTGCGCATGTGATTAAACCTTTCTTCTGGCTGTAGAGGATTCCCCCTTGTCCCCTTCGCAGGACTAGGTGTAAAGTTTTTCACAGTATTTTTTTTTTTATCCAGTCATAAAATACACCCCATCATTAAAATTGTAGTGCCAAGTAGGAAAAGTAAAACAGTTTTGAAAGTTTCTTGTTCGATAGACATGTTAATAATATGCAAATGACGGAAACAAAATTTTCAAAACAACTTGATTTATTAAATTTTTTGGTATGAGCGCCACTTGCAGAAATAGTTGCACACTTTGCAGTGCTATGAATAAAATTATCTGAGGAAAAGTTCTGCTACGCAGAATGACCTGCGATGACCTCCTCTATTTGCTCTTTCAGGCCATGGTAACACATTTAGGGCTCACAGTAGCCAAATAACATGCGACCTGGCGTTGTGTTGAAAACACGGCTATCCGGAATGACTACTAGAGGGGTCCAGCTACTGAACATTATGGTACCTCATACCATAATCCTGGGAGTATGACCAATGTGTCGTTCTCTCTTCATGGTGTTGCCCACATATTCTTTTCAGATTTGAAGAAAAGCATGTAGCGATTCATTTCATGCTGCATGTGAAATTAAGCTTCCCGTACAATGCACAAGGCATCAAACATTGTCCACATAAGCCATCAGAATGTGTCTACATGACACTAGACTACGAGCCACATATCCAGCTACTGCAGTTCCTTCGAACTTACGCCACCACTCTCAAAGGCAATCATGGTGCAGAGCAGGGACTGCACAGGCGGCTGGAATGGACGTCTATCCTATCCAACAAGAAGTACTGCTTTTGTCTAGGATGCAATAATAGCCGAAGATTGGTCTGGAGACCATGTGAGTATTGCTATGAAGATGCCTTCACGAGGGAATGTGAAAGTATCCAGAGACATTTTTTTTTAACCTGACATCACCAGATAGCATTTTGCTGATGCTACTGTGAGCAGTCTGCAGGGCCTAAATGTGCTACCATGGTTTGCAGTTTGTCTGGACTTGACTCCCATTGAGCACATCTGGGATGTATTTGGTCGGCAATTGCAAAGGGAGATGCTAGCACTGGATCTTGAAGATGTGTGTGCCGTCTTGCAATCCCTATTGGCAAATCTTACACTTACATGCCTTGGCTTGCTATCAGTATGTATTTCTGCATGTGGCCTTCATGCTCAGTATTAAAGGGAACTTGTCAGCTCAGCACTTTTTTGGGCTACCAGCTGAAAATATCATTTAATTTAGTGTCACCTATGCATTACACAACTAC
>VIAB01024985.1:9684-19978 GCA_009801035.1 Oophaga pumilio | reverse complement strand
ACACACACACACACACCACAGCGGCCACACTCACCACACACACAAACACAACAGCAGCTTCACTGGCACAGCGGCCCCACTCACCTCTCCACATGCCGGCAGCTTCCTTCCTCTCACTTACTCTCACACAGTGAGCAGCGCGGGCGCAGGCGCGGCAGGATGACATCATCATTCAGCTCCACGGCCGCTCCGCTCGATGTGTGAGAGGAAACTGCAGTACAAGGATGAGGCGAGGCCGCGTGCCAGCTGAGAGGGCTCTGCGTGCCCTCTCTGGCACGTGTGCCATAGGTTCACCATCAGTGGACTAGAGTGCTAGCATATTCTTCATACAGTACCTAAAAAAGTGTCTACATCCATAAATGTTAGACACGTAGATTTCCTATATGTTGTATTTTTTCTTCTTACAATTTTAACCATTATAAAAGTAAAGATAATGCTGCTCCACCTTATTCCATTGATGTCATTTCTTTAATATTCACACTTTTTTTGTACAGTAACCAGGCTTTCTTGGAGATTTAAGGCAAAACGTTTCTCCTAAGGAAAATGTGACTGCTGGTGTATGTCATAACTCAAAATTTTGAATTGAGCAGACACACTACAGTACAGTGGCTTTTTAGGGCTAGAAGGAGCTAAGGGACCAGATTTCTCTTTGAAGTGAAACTTCTGAAAACAGAACATTAAAATGAAAAGAATTACCATAAAAGAGAAAACTACATCTTGTTCAATTGATCCTTATATATGCAAATGACCTCTCCCATTATTTTTACACTTTCCACTACTTGTGGTTAAAGGGAATACTGAATATCGGCAGAAAATCACATATTGTTTTAATTCAGTATTTAATTTTTTCTTTATTTGAAACATATTTTGGTAATGATTTTTCTAATTTTTCAAGTAACTTTTTAGAATTTAAAAACACTCCTAAAGTTTTTTAATCTTCATACTGTCAAACAAGTCTTTTAATAAGCTGACTCTGTATAACACTTGTAGGTGTAAACCCACTGAGCCATGGGCCGGGGTTGCCCTGGAGGGCGTGACTAAGCAACTACCTGGTGTTCACTAGAGCCTCTGGTGGTGAGGTTAGGCTTGGCCACAGATAGTTGCCAGGTACCAGTCCAGGGCTGTCCCCACAGCAGCAGCAGCTGACCGGATGGTCAGAGGCCTGAGTACACGGTACAGAGGGGCAAAGACTAAATGTGATCAGATTGTCCGATGTTGGGGCAGGCAGCACAGAGTCAGTAGATATAGCCCATGTCAGGAGTAGAGAGTCAAGCTGGATGGGAAAACAAGCCAGGTCATAATGGGAAGCAGAATATAGAGATAGGCATGCACCACAACAAACGAGTAGGAGCCAAATGTTCAAGCAAGGGGTGAAGGGAGGAGTTGCCTTATATTGATCATGCTCGTATGGGGTAAGGAACCAAATCAAAGATCTCCAGATTAAGTTGCTTATGACTGACTCTGCATAGACCAAGGTAACGAAGAGCAAACTTGTAAAAGGGCACTATCAGGCAAATATTCCGGGATGACCACCAAACTTTGTCTCCTGGCTGAGGCGGCAAACCTGTTTTCTTGTTCACATGAGTCTTCATCCAAGACACAGCCTCAATGATGGAGGACTGTTTCTGCCACCAGATTTGGAGGAAGTCGCTTTAGCAGGAATCAGCAGCTGGTTCCCTGGAGCAAACAGACATAGGAGGGGGTACTTGAGGATGCTGTGAGTATACCACAAAAGAATGGAGATGTTCCAGAAGGCTCTCCAATATGGTTATTGTAGGAAAATTCTGCCCAGGGTAGTAATGACACCCAGTCATCCTGATTGGCAGAGATGAAGTGGCAAAGGTAGCCCTCAAGGATCTGGTTAACCTGTTCCACTTGCCCATTGGTTTGCAGACGGTATGCGGAAGAGAAGTCCAGCTGGACATGCAGTAGCTTGCACAAGGCTCTCCAAGACTTAGAGGTGAACTGGACTCCACGATCAAAGACTGTGTGGAGAGGAAGAACGTGGAGACGGAATAAGTGTTGGAAGAACTGCGTGACGAGTCTAGCAGCAGCAACAACTGCCCCCTGGGTGGAGAGGTGCCAGGAAGAAGGTTGACAGGACAACCATAAGACCTGTGGGGTGGCAGAACCTCAGCTTTCTTTCCACAGAAGACATCCACAAAGGCACGATATTGAATGGGCAATGAAGCAAGTTTCGGAGACAGAGTCTGTTGCATAATCTTGGCAAGGCAGCATGAAGCACAGTGCAATTCCAGTGAAGTACCTGCCTGGAGAACCAGTCAATTACAGGTGCATGTAGATGCAGCCAAGGAAGCCCCAGAAGAACAGAATTCACCAATCTGGAAAGCACATTGAAGGAGATCCTCTCGGTGTCCAGTGTACTGATCCACAGTGTAACTGGCAGCGTAATGAAACAAACATGATCATCCAGGATTTCTCCATGTATAGAGGCAACAGTAAGGGGATTATTCAGCTGTTGGATTGGGAGTTGAAGTCGACGGACCACATCGAGATGAATAAGGTTTACAGCGATGCCGGAATCCAGATGGGCAGAGATGGAGAGGGACCTTTCCTGCCAAGTCAAGGTCACTTCAGACATTAGTCTTGGAGCGCAATCACTCTCACCTAGGGTCATCTCTACTGTCAACCCTAGGTGCTGGAGATTCCCTGGTCTCATGGGGCACTGGCGAACAAAGTGTCCCTTACCTTCACAATACATACCAACGTTCTCCCTGTACGTTCGCTATCATACCTGTACAGAAAGCATAGTGCTCTCAAGCTGCATTGGTTCTGAAGACAGTGGTGACACTTGTGATGGCAAAGGAATCCAGAATTTTGGAGCCAGCCTGGGAGGTCCAAGAGGAGATACTGAAGCTTGCTTCAGAGCTCATTCATGGAAGTGGAGCTCAATCATGGTGGCCAGCTGTATCATGGCATCCAGCAAGGAGGGTAAGTCTCTGACAAACAGTTTATCCTTAATTCGACCGGAGAGACCCTGCCAGACGGTTGCCACCAGAGCTTGATTCCAAGCAGATGATGTATGGTCGGGAACCTCAAAAACTGCACAAAACATTTCCAGGAACATCTCAAGATTGCAGATTTCTGGACTACCATACTCCCAGATAGGATATGCCCAGGCCAGGGCTTGACCAGACAGCAGTTTGGTCTGCTGGAAAGAAGTGAGTGTGGAGTGTAAAGTGGATCTTGCAAATCGCGGCTCTCTGTAGGGTCTCCATCAAACTGGAACCAGTGTGGAAGCTGGAGCTCAGCCATTCCACCAGAAACTAGAGCAACAGGAGGATTCCATGAAGAGGTTGATGGTTCAGAAGGGAGCTGGCTACACAAGTTAGCAGTGGACATAGTAGTGGACAGACCCTGCAGTAGGGCTGCCTCCACACTGATGGCCTGCATCAACTGGTACAGACAGTTGAACTAAGAGCTGACCTCCTCAAACAGCACTTGTACTGCGGTCTTGGAGACCCTGGGTCGAGACATGTCAACGGTGTCCATGACTCGAACGTACTGTAACGCTGGCGGGTGTGGACCCACTGCGCCATAAGTCGGGCTTACCATGGAAGGGAATGACTAAGCGATTACATGGTGTTCACTACAGTCTCAGGTGGTGAGGTTAGGTTTGGCCGCAGGTAGTCACCAGGTACCACTCCAGGACTGTCCCCAGAACAGCAGCAGCTGACCGGAGAATCAGAGGCCCGGGTACGCGGTACAAAGAGGAAAAGACAGGTCAGGAGTAGAGAGGTCAAGCTGGATGGGAAAAAATACTGGGTCTTAAAGAGAAGCAAAATACAAAGATAGGCATGCACGATAACAAACATATGGGAACCAAACATTTAAGCATGGGTTGGAGGGAGGAGCTGCGTTATATTGATCATGCTCGCATGGGATAAGCCAGTGAGCCAAATCTGTGTAGGACTCAGCAGGGTTAAATTCCTGCAGACAATGGCCACAACCCCCAAAGGCCAGATGGAAACATCATGCTGTAGCAGTCATATGAAGAAGTACTGCAGGAAGAGATTCAGCGAACTGACCCGATGTGAGTAGATGCCGCGTAGTGACGATAGTGAGTAGGTCGGCTCTGAAGAGGCACGTGAGTTGCAGCCGTGACACTCCGCTCTTTAATAATTACCTAACAGCAGCCAACTCATTTGCTTTCCAGTAAAAGGTAACATTTCTATTATGAACCTAGAGGCAGAGAACGCAGGATTTACAACTCACAACAAGTGATGGTCACAATTCATCTTCTCTCCCTTTTTGCACAATCACCTTTGCACAAGTCACAGAAAAAGCCTAGAACATTCGCTCCAACATGTTGATATCTCCAGATACCACATGAATATGTAAAGTAAATCTCTTAGTTGTTGTTAATAGCATTAGCTCGGGTAAGATGGCAGCCCTCCTTAATATGAACAAGAAATAAACACAATATTTTCATTAAATAAAAATAATGAAAACAAATACATACCGGTAATTGGAAAATAAAAACATTAGAAAAAAGAATGTTTCAGGGTATGATTCTAATTAATAAAAATAAAAGAGATACATACCAATTCAAAATAAACTGATGGTGATTTTCCAGTAGCAGAAATAATTTAGCACATTTAGTAGTAGTTCTTGTCTGAATAGGACAAAAAAAACTACGGTTCTCGTTCATTTTCCTTGACCTATTCTACAATTTTGATTATATATTTCCAAATGTATCCATATGATTAAATTAACTTTGAAATGGTATGCTTAATGTATCTGTTCAATCCATTTGTATTATCCGTGTTCAGGATCAAAAGGCTGTGATCAAAGTGAAAGCCAAATTCTATTCTTATACGGAAAGTCATTCTTGAGGAAAGAAATGTTACAATAACCAGGCTGTTTTTATTCTAATCTATTTTCATACAGCTGTTTTTCAGCATAGTACGCACCATTAAGTAAAACATATTGCTCAATCTCAGCATAATGCATTCTAAATATACTCTCACTGTGGTTTACTACTGCATACATATTTATGCTCTTTCATAAACCGATAAAGCTTAGTGAAAACTCAGTGATTTTAGAATTCAGTTGCATCAGAAATGCTCCCATGTTCTGGAAATACAAATGTACAAGATGAATAAATATCTGCAAGTTATGGTAGGTCAAAAAATGGAATTTTATTTATACTTGTATGTGTACCTTCTAAAAATATCAGCTCATAAGTAGAAATTGCCTGTATATCTGACATAGGGGAAAAAAGCCCAAAAGCTATTAAATGTATACAAAAAGGGCATATAGATATATTGGTATCAAAAGGAAACAGCTAATTAAAGCAACACTCAAGCATGTTTTTTATTGCAGCACTGGAGTGGTTATTCTGAAATAAGGTCCCTGCGCCCAGTATTATACTCACCACCAGAAGTCTTTAGTGGTTCCCGGCCCCTCTCGGGCCCAGCACTGCCATCTTGTGACTGCAACTTCTGACTAACCGGAAGTTAGAGCTAACAGTCGCAAGCTCTCAGTGTAAGTCTTTGAGACCCTTGCTCTACCTCTCATAGACTTACACTGAGAAGTGACTTTCAGTTTTCCCAGCAAACACAGGAGCAATACGGCAGGTCACAACCTACAGAAGACCGACTGGAGCGGTGTTAATAAAAAATGAAGATGACAGCTGGTACGTATAAGACTAAGAGCAGGGGTCATACATTAGTAGTTCCACTCTAAAACTGGAATAAAAAAATGCTGGACTGGCACTTTACACGGACAGTCCAGCTGCACGATTCGACAACTGATCGGTAAAATTTTATGGACCAGTGATCATTTAATAGCTTGTTTACACAGGCAGATTAACCCCTTTACCCACCAAACCTGTTATCACATTCATGGCCAGGCCTAATTTTACAATTTTGACCAGAGTCACTTTATGTGGTAATAACTCTGGAACACTTCAACTGATCCCAGTGACTATGAAATGTTTTTTTCATGACATATTGTACTTCATGATAGTGTTAAATTTTTTCGATATGACTTGCGTTATAAAATCAGAAATTTTGAAATTTTCAAACTTTAATGTCAATGCCCTTAAACCAGAGACTTACAGTATGTCACACAAAATTGTTAATAAATCATATTTCCCACATGTCTACTTTATATGAGCACAATTTTTTAAATATAATTTTGTTAGGAAGTTAGAAGGGTTAAAAGTTGACCAGCGATTTCTCATTTTTCCAACAAAATTTACAAAACTTTTTTTTTTTTAGGTACCACATCACATTTGAAGTGACTTTGAGGAGCCTATATAACAGAAAATACCAAAAGTGACACCATTCTAAAAACTGCACCCCTCAAAGTACTCAAAACCACATTCAAGAAGTTTATTAACCCTTTACGTGCTTCACAGGAATTAATGGAATGTGGAAAGAAAAAATTAACATTTAACTTTTTTTCACTAAAATTTTACTTTAGACCTATTTTTTTTTATTTTTACAAGGGTAAAGGAGAAAATGGACTTCAAAATATATTGTACATTTTCTCCCGAGTATGCCACTATCCCATATGTGGGGGAAAAGTTCTGCTTGGGCGCACGGCATGGCTTGAAAGGGAAAAGATGCATTTGACTTTTGGAGCATACAATTGGCTGGAATCATTAGCAGATGCCATGTCACATTTTAAGAACCCCTGAAGTGCCTAAACAATGGAAACCCCCCATAAGTCATAAGTGACCCCATTTTGGAAACTAGACCCCTCAAGGAATGTATCTATATGTGTGGTGAGCAACTTGAACTCCCAGGTGCTTCACAGAAGTTTATTAAGTAGAGCCGTGAAAATAAAAAAAATCACATTTTTCTACAAAAATTTTCTTTTCGCCCCAATTTTTTTTATTTTCACCAGAGAGATAGGAGAAAATTAACTCCAAAATATGTAATGCAATTTCTCCTTACATACGCAGATACTCCATATGTGGGGGAAAATTACTGTTTGAGTGCAATGTCACATTGGCAGAGACCCTGAAGTGCCAGAAAAGCTGTGACCTCATTTTACAAACTGCCCCCCCAATGAATTAGTCTAGAGGTGCAGTGAACATATTGACACTCCATGTGCCTCACAGAATTTTATACCATTGGGTGGTGAAGAAATAATAATTACATCTTTACCACTAAAATGTTGTTTTAGCCGCAAGTTTTTAATTTTTCTAAGGGATAATAGGAAAAAATGAACCTCAGTTTGTTGTAAAAATGTCTCTTGAGTATGCCAATACCCTACAAGTAATTGGGAAATACTTTTCAGACACAGTGCAAAGCTCAGAAGGGAAGAAATGCAATATTATAGTGCAGATTTTACTGTTATGGTTTGCGGGTGACATGACCCACTGGGGGAGTCCCTGAGGTGCCATATCAGTAGCCCCCTATATGTTAAACCATTTTACAAACTACACCTGTCAATGAAATCATTTAGGGGTGCAGTGATCATATTGACACCACAGGTGTGTCACAGAATTATATACCATTGGGCAGTGAAGAAAAATTAATTACATTTTTACCACCAAAATGTTGTTTTAGTCCCAGATTTTACAGTTTCACACTGGGAAATGGGTAAAAATGGCACTAAAATTTGTCCTACAATGTCTGCTGAATGTAGACAAACCCCATATGTGGCTGTACAATAATGCTTAGAAATAAGGCGAGACTCAGGAGGGACAGAGCGCTATTTGCCTCCTGGAGCGCAGATTTTCCTAGAATAGTTTGCAGACTCCATATACAGAACCTAGAAGAGTAGAATCCCCCCTCAAGTGAGCCAATTTTGGAAATTAAAACCTCTCTGGGAATTTGTCTACAGGTGTAATGACGATTTTGACTCAATGGGTGTTTTTGAGAAACGAGCAGCAATGGATGTTGCTGAGTGAAAATTGCAAACTGTCTTTGTAGTGCCTGCTCAGTACGTTATGCCTAGCTTGTGCTTCTGGAGACATACACCCTTAAATTAGCTGGGCTCTCAATGCTACAGTAATGCCAAACATGTAGACGGTAAATGTGGTTCACACAGTGTAATGCAGCTGGGTTTATACAGTCCAACAAATAGGCAGGGACCACAGAAAGTTCAACATAAAAATGTCTATTTCCAGACTCACATAAACAGAAGTGATATCGTCAGGTTTGCAGCCACATAAACAGAAGCGATATCCTCAGTTTCGCAGCCGGGTTCCCACAAACAGTCCATGTTACAACTCATTGCCATGGGAAATGGCACCGCTGTATTGCCTGGGTGTGTCAGTCACTTTGAAGTCCCTGGCTCTGTGTTAGAAACTAAATCAGAGAATGGTAGAATTGGAAGGGACCTCCTGGGTCATCTGGTCCAATCCCCTGCCCAAAGCAGGATTCACTAAATCATCCCAGACAGTTAGCATCACACAGGCCTGGGTTGCACAGAGCCTACTGCTCTGCAGCTTGCAAGACTCAAAACTGACAAACCCAAGACCAAACTGAGAAATTAAATGGATTCGTGGTCATAGAGCCACTCCAAAAACCCAGAGTGGAGAGAGGGATTCGCCCTACTACCAAACCTGCAAATACCTCTAAAAATAAAAACCCATGTAGGGTTTTCCTAAAATCTGACTGGGTCAACTATTTGGACCAAATCCACTTTTATTTTGCCTTGTGATTCACAGTAGTTTTGCTGTAAACACAAGGCGCTCCAGCAGGCTTAATATGACTCCGTCCGCATCCTGGGAGAAACATACCGGCCCTCAAATATGATCTGCCTCACTACAGCTAAGGAGAATTTGCGGATAATTTGCGCTGCTAGTATCCCATATACTAAATCCAAGTCCAGACAGAAAGTATTTGCGACTTTTCTTTATTCAGTCAACGTTTTTCGAAATACTACAGACTTCTTCATCAGAACAAAAATCAAGAGTATTTTTGTCCTGATGAAGTCTGAAGTACTTCAAAACACGTTGACTGAATAAAGAAAAACTGCAAATACTTTCTGTCTGGACTTGGATCTGTTATATGGGATACTAGCAGTGCAGATTATCCACAATTTCTCCTTATCTGTGTTTTCCTGGTCTGATGACCCATTATACCGGCAGCAACTGGATTTCTAAGTGATGGAAATGTTGTGTATACACAACTAAATTAGGTAAGCGTACAGTAACCTTATTTTTCACAATTATCTCCCTTGGATAAAACACTTTTGCGCTGTCCTTTTCCTTCTAGCTTTTTAAATGTGGTCTAGCACACTCGGGCTCTAAAGGGAGGTGGCATTTGGATTTTGGAGTGCAGAATTTGCTAGGTTTCTTTTGGGGGGCAAGGAATCATTTAGCTTTTTCAGAGCCTTTGTACTACCAGTAATGTGGAAGCCCTCTATATTTCTGTTAACAGATAACGGATCTGAGTGGGCACTTGCTTTTTTTGTGGATTCAATTGAAACTTTTGTTGGATATATTTTACATAAGATTTTGGATCACATTTATCCATCGCTCTTTGCTGAGCACTTTGGAGTTTCCATCTAAATCTCCAGGTGATGTGATTCAGTTGAAACCCCCAGGGATCTATTCATTATAATGAGATAGCAGAGTTACTCTGGACTCCGTCTGGCCTCTGTTCAGCATTGTCCTTCTTTTCAGAAGTTCAAAACTGTGGCAGACTGCGCTTTTATGCATGAATAAAAAGACAGACACCGCCGGGACATAGGCCAGATGGAGTACACAGTGCGTCCATCTGCCTCATTATAGGGAATCTTCTGCTGGGGGTTCCGTCTGAATCATGTATTTTAGAGATTTACATGGAAACCAAGGTGAAAGCGATCGCGAAGACCGCAGGACAAATGTGCGCCGAGCCTTAGTGAGATTTTTTGGGAGGCAGAAAGAACAAATAAACAGCAGGTGAAGAATTGGTTTTATTTTTTACGTTGTTTCTGGTGTGCTATAAGTGACTAGACGACTTTATTCTTCAGGTCGGTGCAATTACAATGATACCAGATTTATATCGGGTTTTTATGTTTGGCTGCTGTCACACACTTGCATCGCCATATTTTGAGAGCTATAATTTTTCCATATTTCAGCCAACAGGGTCATGTGAGGGCTTGTTTTTTGTGGGGCGAGTTGTCATTTTATTGGTACTATTTTTCTATTCCAATTTTGGGAGGCAGAATAAACAAAAACGTGCAATTCAGGAATTGTTGTTTTTTTAATGCCATTTACTGTGTGGTAAAATTGATAAGGCAGCTTTATTGTTACAGCGATACCAAATTTATATTTTTTTGTGTTGGCACTTTTACACAATAAAAACTATTTTATAGAAAAAATAAT
>VIAB01024983.1:19266-41144 GCA_009801035.1 Oophaga pumilio | reverse complement strand
AGAAAACCCTACAAAAATCCAACAATTCTGATTACAAAAATAAAATAAAATCATCACATAACGGTGTCCTCCTTTTTGCATTTGGAAGACACCGTTATGTGACGATTTTATTTTTGGATTGAATAAAGAATTGCACTTTCTACAGAAGCTGGACTGATCCCTTCATTTTCTCTACACTAGAAATATACAAGCATACAAGCATACAAGATTTGGAATGCCAATAAACGTAGTGTCTGGGCTGGCAAACATTTACCCTGTGGGGTACACCTCAACATTTTTCAGAACAATAGAAACCTATAAACCAGACCAACACCCAAAAGGACAAATGAATATAAAGGGGTACACTGATATAGGACAGAGTATGACGTGGAAAAATTACTAGAAATCAAATAAGGATATGCACTACTCATAAATCAATTGTGAAATAAACACAAAACTTTCTTTGAACAATAGGTTAAAAATACAAGGATGGCAGTGGTAAACCAACAGGCAGATATACGGGTAACCACCAGGCAAAAAGCAAAGGGACAATATGTGTATCATATCAAAGTGCCTGGATAAGGTGCATAGTGCATGGTACAAGCTACTACAGTATACAATTAGAGTCAAAGAACGGGAAACAATGTCCATATACATTCATAATGAAACTGAAGTCACAAAGGAATAAAATATTAAACCCAAGCAGTACAATGAGAAAAGTAAACAGCCCCAAGTATTACCTGATGGAACCGTGCCTCTGCCCACACCAACGTGCGTTTCGGTGCAGTGCCTTCTTCCGGGGTCTAGCATCATTCATAAGCAAGCAGTATTTAAATGAAACGTGGCCAATCAGTGTTGCGAGTAAATTAACTTGCTGCTCACATACGGCGCATGCGTCACCTATTGACCCGGAAGTCAACAATACTGAGGGTGTCATCAGATGGAGAGGAACGCGTCACCCAGGCACACCCACAAACCACGTGAGTGGACTGAGAGTGCGGACAAGGCCATGACCGGAGGAAGAAGCCTTCAGCATGGTGACGAACAGGGAGCTAGTGCGCATGCGCTCAGAGCGCAGAGGAAAATACAAAGAACTCAGTGAAAAAGTGCAGTGTAAAGCTCAATACAGTTGCACCTCAAATCGAGACAGTTGCATAAGAATAAAAAAAATGTGCAATACAAATACAAAAGTGTGTATATATAAATATCAAGTGAAAAGTTTCATATGTAAAAAATTACAATTACAGAGAATTATAAGTGTAATACCATAAAGGGTAATATACAATAATAAAATACAGTGGGACACAGTATAAAAATAGTGCATTATGATGCAAAAATAGGCATATAATTATAGCATATAATGTTACAGATGATTCTTAGTCCAGAGCCGTCCCTCTGGAAATAAGAAAATGTAAAACGCAACATGGAGCCACAAGTAATACAATGTTAATCAAGCGAATCTGAAAAAGAAAATAAAATTAATTAAAACAAAATAAATTAAAAAGACAAAGATGCCAATTAAAAAACATGATACAGGTGATCAAAGGAAAGAAGCAAAACTCAGACTTTCGTTCAAACCCTGGGGTTGAAGGGTACGGGTGATCAAAGGAAAGAAGTAAAACTCAGACTTTCATTCAAACCCTGGGTTTGAAGGGTACGGAGCCTCCAAATCCACCTAGTCTCTCTTTGTGCCAAAAGGCGACCATAATTACCACCCCGCATATTAGGAACTAACCTATTGATGCCCCTGATTAAAAAACCAGAGGGATTGCAGGAATGATGGAGCTTAAAATGGCGGGGGATGGTTGTTAGGGATCCAATCGCTTCATGTAGCGGCGGCCCAAGATCCCGCCCCACAATGTGTTACGATGTATTCACACTGCAGGGCTGGAAATCTGGCACCTGCACAGTGAGGATCTCTGCGCCTGTCCCCCATCTCCCTCCGCTGCTTTCCTTACTGCGCAGGAGCCTGATTTCCAGCCCCGCAGTGTGAATACATCATAACACACTGCGGGGCGGGATCTGGGGCCGCCGCTACATGAAGCGCCGGTGACGTCGCAAGAAGGGGAGGAGGCAGGGGCCAGAAACAAAAGGGGGATGATTGACACCGCTGAGGCCGTTGACACAGGGGGAGAAGACATACCTCCCTGACACAATAGAGGTATGTCGGACAGATTATAAAAGTGTATATTTCAGCGTTCCTAGCGATCAGAAACATAAGATTCAACTTCACAAAATGCAGCCTTAGTGCTGCTGAAGGTGGCTCTTTTACTTAAAATGGCCCTGGGGGTGACAGGTTCTCTTTAAGGTCAAAATTGGCTCGGTCACTAAGGGGTTAATCATGTGGCAAGGCTCATTATCAGTAAACGAGGTAAAAAATTCAAAACACCAGAATTATGTTTTTTTTTTTGTCGCTGCGGCATTGCAAAAAATGCAATAATGAGCGATAAAAATTGAATCTACACCAAAATGTAGGGGTGGAGGTGCGCATGAGAGAGCAGGAACAGGGGGTGGCAGATCTAGCAGGGATGGTCCGGAGCAATGAGGTACCTACGCTGCCTACAGCCGAGCTGGAGTGGGCCCGAGAGCTCCAGAAGGAAATTCAAGAAATACAGAGTGAATGGTCCAGCTTCAGAAGAGCCCATGCTCCATCGAAAGCAGCCCCCTCACCAAGAGATAGGAGTGATGTTGGGTCCTGCCCTGCTGTTGGACCCCATCAGGGAGTGAGACCACTTAGTGCAGAAGTGGACCCGATTTGCTACATATGTGGAATGACAGGACACTACGCTCGAGGCTGTGCAATCCGGAGTCAGTCCCTGCCAAGGCTGCCATTAAACTAGTGGACTCTGTGGCTGAGAGACGCAGCCCAGAGCGTGAAAATCAAAGGAAAGCAGAAGGAAGTCTCAAAGGCATAGTTTCTGCAAGCCCTACAGTCTGGGCTGAAGTAAATGGGCAGGCTCAACGGAAAGTGTTTCAGAAACTGATCTGAGCTGCCCAAGCTCAGGAAATGTTGGGAAAGGAAATGTCTTGAGGAAGGTGATGGCTCCTACGGCTGCGAAACTAACTCTATCGCCCGGCCAGACAGTGCTCACATTACAAGTACAAGCTTCTACATCCGTTGAGGGGGTGGAAGTGCAAATAGAGCTGACATCAATGGATCAAGTGCCCCCTGGACTGCTCATAGCGTGGACATTAGCCACAGTCCAAGACGCAACGTTGTAGTATGGTGCATCAACCTGGGGAAAGACAGCCTCATCCTCCTACCTAAGAGTGAAGTGGCCCAGATCCTGGAAATGCCAGAAAAGTTTATGCGGCCCAAAGCAGTACAAATGGCTGTCGTGCGAGGAGATCCCTGGACTTTAGCCGTTACAATGGCACCAGAAACCCCCTGGCAGCACAAAGGAAGGTCGTAGGATCTTAGAGCAGATGCAGGCAGAACTGACGGGACTATCACCCCAGCAGGAGCAGCAAGTGGTAGATGTGCTTGAGCATTATCAAGATGTCTTTGCCCGCCATGAAGATAACTTCGGTTTCACTCAGGCCATCACCCATGAAATCCTTACGGGGTGTGCCACGCCAGTTCAGGAAAGATAACAACAGATACCTCCCCAGATGTACAAAGAAGTGAGGGAGATGTTAGCTCACATGTTTCAGAGTGCAATGATACGAGAAAGTCAGAGTTCGTGGGCGACTCCTATTGTTCTGATCCGAAAAAAGATGGGACCTACATTTCTGTGTCGATTAATGCGTGTATGGTGCAGGACTCCTATCCATTGCCAAGAATTGAGGAGTCCCTATCTGCCTTGGGACAGGCGAGGTACTTCTCTTCCTTTGATCTGACCAGCAGGTACTGGCAGGTGTCCATGGCTGAACATGACCGGGCAAAGACAGCGTTTGGACAACCGTATGCCCTTTAGTCTGACTAACTCTCCGATGACGTTCCAGCGCTTGATGGAAAGACGCCTGGGGATTTGAATTTTGAGACCTCACTGATCAATCTTGACAAAATCATCGTCTACATGCCCACCTATGAAGAACACCTATAGCAGCTGGAACAAGTGCTAAGTCGGTTACAGAGCCACAGTCTGAAGGTGAAGCCACAAAAATGTAATCTCTTTCGCAAACAGATTGATTATTTGGGGCATGTTGTGTCTGGAGTAAGACCTGCATGTGAGAAGGTGGCGGCTGTGCAAAAATGACCCACCCCCACGACAGTGAAAGACATTCGGGCCTTTCTGGGGCTTACTGGATATTACCAAATATTTGTGAAAAATTTCACCTGCATAGCCAACCCATTGCTGGAACTGCTAAAAGGAGTGCTGCCCGGCTCGAAGAACCAAACCATTCAGTGGGGAAGCCGTCGAGAAGAATTCTTCCGAGCTTTGAATATGGCACTGATGGAGGCCCCAATACTTGTCTATGCAGATTTCTCACTGCCCTTCATTCTCCATACCGATGGAAGTTTACATGGTCTAGAGCAGGGGTCTCAAACTGCATTCCTCGAGGGCCGCAAACCATGCGTGTTTTCAAGATTTCCTTAGCATTGCACTAAGTTCTGGAATCATTATCTGTGCAGGTGATTAAATTATCACCTGTGCAATACAAGGAAATCCTGCGGCCCTTGAGGAATGCAGTTTGAGACCTCTGGTCTAGAGGCAGTCCTGTCACAAATGCAAGGGGAGAAAGAACGAGTGATAGCCTACGCAAGTCGGTCTCTTCATTACTCGGAACAGAACCCAGACAATTATAGCTCTTTCAATCTGGAACTACTGGTACTGGTGTGGGCAATGACTGAGAAGTTTGTGGAGTACTTGTCCGGATTGGAGGACCTGGTGCGGACAGACAATAATCCCCTGGTCCACCTGGAAAATGCAAAATTGGGGACCTTAGAACAACGATGGGTGGCCTGCATGGTGAAATATTGGTACAAGATTGTCTACCGCGCTAAGGCCGAGAACACTTATGCTGACGCTTTTTCAGGGTGACTCATGAGCGACCTGAACGTGATCGAGATGAAGAGCTTGAGGCGGAAGAGATCCCTGGCTTCCAGAGTTTGGCCAAATCATTAATGGTGACGCAAGGACAAATCAAAGAGGAGTCTGAGGATCAGGTGCTGGGGTGGCCCCGGGACGACTGGATTTGACTTCAACATATGGATAAGGAAATCGCCCAGCTGCAACAGTGCATGGCAGGGAAACAGCTCCCCATCCGGAGAGAGAGGGACGCCCTGTCTCCAGGAACCTTGCGGATTCTGTGGTAATGGGAAAGGCTCTATTTGAAGGATGGATTGTTATACCGGAAGGTACAACTATTATGAGAAGAGTGGGTCACTTGACAGGTAGTGCTGCCGGAAAAGTTGATCAGAGTAGTGGCTATGGAGGCTCACGAGCGAGGGGCTCACTTCCGTACAGAGAAGACGTTCCGGTGGTTACAGTAGTTGGTGTATCACCCGCAATTGAGGACTGCAGTGGAGAATGCTTGCCAATAATATCGGAGCTAAGAGCTGGCCAAACCCCCAGAGAAGCGGGCTCCAATACAGACCATTGTGACCACTGCTCCCTTGGAGGTTTTGATGATTGATTACTTGACTGTAGGCTTGGCGCATCTTGGATATGAACATTGCATGGTAATGACCGACCATTTCACAAAATTTGCTGTGGTAATCCTGACCAGAGACCAGACCACCGAGACAGCTGCGCTATCTTATGCTATGTGATAAAATGATGACTTTCTTTGTGTTATTAATGTCCCATCATCAGGGCTGCCACTAGGAATTTTGGGGCCCCATACTGGCAACATTTTTGGGGCCCCCTTGAGACTCCACCCAGGCTCCACCCCAGCCCCGCCTCCACCCCTCATACTGTCCACAGTCCCACTGCTCTCTCTTGGAAAAACACCACTTCTCACCAATCACACATTAACAGTTCCCATCACCAGATCACACACATAGCCAGCAGCTCTTGTTTTGGCCAAAAGATTTTTTTAAGCCTCCACCATAACACGGTATAATAAAGAAAACTTGGCACTCAACTTCTTGAATATTTTTTGGATTTTTTTATTGCAGCCAGAAATTAATATAGACATTTTGGCCTCACTGGCCTTCATCAGTGACAGACTGCAGTATAGTAGTTAATCGCGTTCAGTGCGGTAATAGGAGTGACAGCATAGTCACTTTGAATGTGACTAGTCATGCACCAGGCGCTGGGCAGCTGACTAGCGGTGGATACCGTGTCACTGATGACTGCACGCCGGTACCCCCACCCACCCAGGTACTATTTGATACAGGCTCCATGCCTAGTGCTGGAGTCTAAAAATTGTGAGCGAGGCCCACATGAAGAACCTGTAAAAAAATTGGAGTGAAGGCTGTCTGTTTACCCTGTAAAAATTATGAATGAGGACCGCATGATGACCCTCTAAAAATTTCGTGTTGGCAACATAATGACTCTCTAAAAATGATAAGTGAGGGCCACCTGATGACCTAAAAATTATGAGCGAGGGCTGCATGATGACCCTCTAAAAATTATGAGCGAGGGCCGCATGATGACCCTCTAAGGTAGGGCTGTCACCAGGTTCACACCGTTATTGGGCAAGACCTTCCCTGAATGCAGGTTCAGCGGAGACAGCCATTGCTCAAACTCGGCTTGTAGAGCTGTCCACAACTCTTCAGCAGTATGACTGCAATCTCCAAGGCATATCAATTTTAACACTGCCTGATTGCGGTGAGCCCTGGCTGAGCACCTGGGGGATTCGCTCTGTACTGTTGGAACGCGTGTCTCATTTAGGCAGAGGTTAGGGGCACAGGTGGAGGCCATTGAGGAGGTAGAGGAGGAGGCAGAAGCAGTGAAGGAAGTGTGAAATATAGAGATTTGTCCTGCAAGTCTTGGGGATTACAAGACTTGTAGTGCAGCCCCACCCCGCCTGCCCCCACAGCCACCAGAGTAACCCAGTGCCCAGATAGAGAGATGTAACATTCGTGGCCATGCTTACCCGTTCAAATGTCTGTGGTGAAATGCACCCTGGCAGACATGGATTTAGTCAAGGAACGGATGATGTTGCTGCGACATGCTGGTTTAGCGCAGTCTCAGCTTTTTTAGAAAAATAATGACGACTGGGAAACTTGTACTTGGGAACCGTGATGACCATCAGCTTTCGGAAACCATCTGTATCTACTAGGCAGAAAGGCAGCATTTCCATGGCCAACAGATTGGAGATGGTGGAGTTCTACCTCTTATATTTTTCATGTGTAGGAAGGAACAATCTTTTATGTGACCACAACTGTGGGACCGTGGGCTAGCTGCAGTGCTGAGAGACGATGGAGTATGGTGAACCGGACAAACTGCTGGACTGTGAGGGAGATGCAGGCAGAGATGTTACGGTGGATTGAGAAAGATGTGGTGTGCTCAATCTCTCAGATCGGTAAAAACAGCAGGCATGTCCGCTTCTGTTACAGGTGAGGGGCTCTCACTCAGCCTGACTGGAGCAGGTAAAGAACCTGAGATTCTGCGGTTGGAGACCTGTGTCACAATACTTGGCACAGTAACAGAGGAAGAGGAAGAAACAGCAGATGCGATTGATGGGGTGGCTGATGGTTGTTGAGGTCCACATTTTAGCACAGTAGAATTCCAAAAGTAATGCATGTTGATTACGCATGTGAAGGTTCATACAGGTAGTAGTTAAATTATTGCACTTTTTCCCTCTACTCAGTTTTTTTTGCAAAGTTGGCAGATTACTTGAGATGGCTCATCCTTTGCAGTGTCAAAAAAGGCCCAGGCTAAGCAACCATTTACGCCCCTGCGAGATGCAGACTGGTGAAAGCTGCTGGTCACAGCCACAGTTGTCGCTGAGGATACATTGCTTGTTGTGGCTGCAAACCTACGTGTCTGTGTCTTATTGCACAACTTAACCTCCTCGTCTTCCTCCTCCTCCTCAAATGACCTACTCAGCTGAGTGCCTCTGTGTTCACGCCAACTGGGATCTACTACAACATCATCCTCCTCTGTGTTATCACATTCCTTGCCCTGAGAGTCTTCCTCCTTTCCTGCCCTGACAGCACAGTACAGTCCATGAGAGACTTAGATATCTGAGTCTCATCAAGATCACCTCCCCATCCAAGTGTTAACATACAATGTCCATTTTAGGACTTGATCATATATCAAAGTCAAACATCAGAAGTATTCTGTCTGATACTTGACTCTGATACCTGATTCTGACACCTGAGTCTGGTACCTGACTCTGATACCTGACTCTGGTCCTTGAGTCTGATCCATCATTCTGATACATGAAACATTCAAACATCAGATTCAGAAGGTTTTTCAGATATCCTCAATACAGTAATTGAGTGGTTCATCTCATAAGTGAAGAAAAGAGACAGTTTCATTATCAGTTGAGCTAATGGCTGAGTGGTTAAGCTTTTGTAGTAGAAAGCTCAAGTTCAAGCCCAGTGAAAGTAAACTTAGTGTTTTTAACTTATGCTGCCTGGCACACAAACTCCAGAGATGTTTCATTTTAATGAGTGAAGAAAGTCAAATATCATATGTCAAAAAGATAAAATAATTTTTCTGGTCACTGAGAGTTCGCAAATCAGATTTCATAGCCAAAGAAAATTAGTGCTTGGTATCACTTGACCTTGTGGTACAATAAAGAAAGCTGGCTGCTGTCTCTAGAGTGGAGCTTTTTCTGGGTTCAAATCCCATATTTGAATTTTTTTTTAAATTATGCAGGTTACCCCACAAACTCCAATCATGTTCCGCTTTTAATATTTGATATTCTTATTAACCTCCTGACTTCTAATAAAATAATCTATAGCATAAGGATGAAGCATGTGCATCACACATAGTTATGATTATAAGCTTGATACAGTAAATATGTATATCTTTGTACCGTGTTAGCCAGTAGATAGAAAAATATTTAGAGTTGAGAGTCCTCAGTGGTTGATACCTTTTAATGGCTAACTGTTTAATGGCTAATTTGTTACCATCTTTTCAGTTAGCCATTAAAAGGTATCAACCACTGAGGACTCTCAACTCTGATTATAAGCTTGCACACTTTACCAATGTGCTATACTCTCAATTTGAGGCTATCACTATTCTATTTGCTTATGTGACTGTCGATGTAAACATGAGGCTGAAACTCATTGCTGTGTGACTTTGATGAATGATTCTGATACCTGATACCTGACTTCTTTCAAACATCAGAATTAGAATGTTTTTCAGATACCCTCAATGCAGTACTCCAGAGATGTTTCACTTTGATGAGTGAAGAAAGTCACATCATATGTCAGAATGAAAATCAAAATGATTTTTCCACTTACTGAGAGTTTGCATAGCAGATTTCATAGGCAAAAAAAATCAACACAAGGTATCACTTAAGCTCATGGTACAATCACAAGGCTCCCAGCTACTGTCTCTAGAGTGGCACTTTTCTGGGTTCAGATCCCATATTTGAATTTTTTTTAAATTATGCATGTTACCACACCCAACTCCAATCATGTTCCACGTTTAATATCTGACATTCTTATTATCCACCTGACTCTGTAGACTGTTCTTGGTGTGATGTTGAGGTGGAGGAAGAGGAGGCCACTTGAATCTGCACTTGCCATCCACTCGAGCACATACTCTTTCTTGGCCTCATCAACAAGGCGTACCCTGTGCGTCTGCCAAAGAAAGGTAGTGGAGTAGCTTGTCCAGCAACAGAAGTTATTAGCTGTCTTTGTGTAGGATGTGACGTTGTGGGTTCACTAGTGTCTTCACAAACATTATCACCTACCCCACATACACCTTGAACATCAAGCCTAAAACGCCTTCCATCACGACCTCGCTTTTTACCAGTCATGTTGCTCAGATAGTGTATTAGAAACAAAAAATTAGATTTTTTTTGCTTAGCACCAGCTCTGCAAACAGCTGAATTTCAGCGGCACTAAATGACAAGGTGAAATATGGTGTGCTGAATCTAGTTTGTCACAGAAGAAAGAATTGTTTGAGTGTTGATGAGGCCGGTATGACAAAGAAGATATGCTCTAAACAATTTCAAAGTGAGATCTCCCCTACTGTATTATGTTAGTCACAGAAGAAAGAATTGTTTGAGTGTTGATGAGGCCAGTATGACAAAGAAGATATGCTCCAAACAATTTCAAAGTGAGATCTCCCCTACTGCATGATGTTAGTAACAGAAGAAAGAATTGTTTGAGTGGGAATGAGGCCTGTATGACAAAGAAGATATGCTAACAATTTCAAAATGATATCTCCCCTATTGTATAACGTTAGTATCAGAAGAAATGGTTTTTTTGGTGTGGATGAGGCCTGTATAATATAGACTACATACTCTAAACAACTTCAAAGTGAGATCTTCCCTACTGTATGACATTAGTAACAGAAGAAATAATTGTTTGAGTTGGGATGAGGCCTGTATTACAAAGAAGATGTGCTCCAAACAATTTCAAAATTAGATCCACCCTACTATAAAATGTTAGTAATAGAAGGAATAATTGTATGAAAGACTAGATGCTCAAAACAATTTCAAAGTGAGATCTACCCTACTGTGTGACCTTAATAACCAAATAAATTTTTTTGTGTGCGGATGAAGCCTGTATAAAATAGACTAGATGCTCCAGACAATTTCAAAGTGAGATCTATCCTACTGTATGACGATAGTAGCTGAATACATTTTTTTGACCTGTGGATAAGGCCTATATAACATAAACTAGATGCTCCAAACAATTTCAAAGTAAGTTCTACCCTCATGTATGACATTAATGACCAAAGAAATTTTTTTTGGCCTGTGGATAAGGCCTATATAACATAAACTAGATGCTCCAAACAATTTCAAAGTAAGATCTACCCTAATGTATGACATTAATAACCAAAGAAATTTATTTTGGCCTGTGGATAAGGCCTACATAACATAAACTAGATGCTCCAAACAATTTCAAAGATCTACCCTAATGTATGACATTAATAACCAAGGACATTTTTTTGGCCTGTGGATGAGGCCTGTATAAAATAGTCTAGATGCTCCAAACAATTTCAAAATGAGATCGCCCCTTCTGTATGACGTTAACAGCAGAAGAAATTTTTTTGTGTGGATGAGGCGTGTATAAAATAGACTAGATGCTCCAAACAATTTCAGAGTGAAACCTACCCTACTGCATGACGTTAGTAACCGAAGAAAATTTTTTTGCCCTGTGTAACACAGACTAGGTGCTCTAAACAATTTCAAAGTGAGATCTACCCTACCGTATGACGTTAGTAACAAAACAAATTTTGTTTTTGTGTGTCAATGAGGCCTGTATAGAATAGATTAGATGCTCCAAAAGTTTCAAATTGAGATCTTCCCTACTGTATGACATTAGTAACAGAAGAAAGAATTGCTTGAGTGGGCATGAGGCTTGTATTACAAAGAAGTTGTGATCCGAACAATTTCAAAATTTTTATTGACCTATGGATGAGGCCTGTATAACAGACTAGATGCTCCAAACAATTTCAACAATTTCACCACCATAATATTACAAATTACATATGAAATGTAAAAATTACATATTAACCCCTTCATCACCCAGCCTATTTTGACCTTAATGACCTGGCCATTTTTTACAATTTTGACCAGTGTCCCTTTATGAAGTAATAACTCAGGAATGCTTCAACGGATCCTAGAAATTCTGAGAGTTTTTTCGTGACAAATTGGGCTTCATGTTAGTGGTAAAATTAGGTCGATAATTTTTGCGTTTGTGAAAAAAATGGAAATTTGGCGAAAATTTAGAAAATTTCGCAATTTTCAAATTTTGAATTTTAATTCTGTTAAACCAGAGAGTTATGTGGCAAAAAATAGTTAATAAATAACATTTCCACACATGTCTACTTTACATCAGAACCATTTTGGAAACAATTTTTTTTTGTTAGGAAGTTATAAGGTTTAACATTTGACCAGCGATTTCTCATTTTTACAGCAAAATTTACAAAACCATTTTTTTAAGGACCACTTCACATTTGAAGTCACTTTGAGGGGTCTATATGGCTGAAAATACCCAAAGTGACACCATTCTAAAAACTGCACCCCTCAAGCTACTTCAAACTACATTCAAGAAGATTATTAACTCTTCAGGTGCTTCACAGGAACTAAAGCAACGCGGAAGGAAAAAATGGACATTATAATTGTTCCAGCAAAAATTTTCTTTTAGCATCAATTTATTCATTTTCACATGGGAAACAGGATAAAATGGATCCCAAAATTTGTTGTACAATTTCTCCTGAGTACACCCATACCTCATATGTGGTCATAAACCACTGTTTGGGCGCACCGCAGGGCTCAGAAGGGAAAGAGCGCCATTTGACTTTTTGAATGGAAAATATGTTGGAATATTTAGTGGTTGCCATGTCACGTTTGGAGAGCCCCTGTGTGCCTAACCATTAGAGCTCCCCCACAAGTGACTCCATTTTAGAAACTAGACCACCCCAAGGAACTTATCTAGATGAATAGTGAGCACTTTGAACCCCCAGGTGCTTCACAAATTGATCCGTAAAAAAAAGCACATTTTTTTTCACAAAAAATTACTATTAGCCTTAGTTTTTTCATTTTCTCTTGGGCAACAGGATAAAATGGATCCTAAAATTTGTTGGGCGATTTCTCCTGAGTACTGTACACCAGATACCTCATATGTAGTCATAAACCACTGTTTGGGCGCACGGCAGGGCTCGGAATGTTTATTTTCACATGTGTAGCAGGAGAAATTGGACCCCAAAAGTTGTTGTCTGGTTTGTCCTGAGTACGCTGGTACACGATATGTGGGGGGGACCACTGTTTGGGTACACGTCGGGGCTCGGAAGGGAAGTTTGAAATGCCGACTTTGATGGAATGGTCTGCGGGCGTCATGTTACGTTTGCAGAGCCCCTGATGTGCCTAAACAGTAGAAACCACCCACAAGTGACCCCATTTTGGAAAGTAAACCCACAAGGAACTTATCTAGATACCCTAATTCTAACCCTAACCCTAAATCTAACCATAAGCATAACCCTTATTCTAACCCTAACCCCAACCCTAATTCTAACCATAACCATAATTCTAACCCTAAAGCTAACCCTAATGGAAAAATAAAAATAAATATATTTTCTTTATTTTATTATTTGTCCCTACCTATGGGGGTGATAAAGGGGGGGTATTTACTATTTATTTTATTTTGATCACTGTGATAGGGTCTATCAAAATGTCCCTGAATGAATGAATGAATCTGGCGGCCGGCAGATTCGGCGGGCGCACTACACATGCGCCCGCCATTTTGGAAGATGGTGGCGCCAATCATCGATGACGGAGGGACACCAGGAGGGACACCCCCCTGGGGTGAAGCACAATTCTTCCTGTATCTGCAGGTCAGGTGACCTTTCAGTGACCCCGGTCACCCGACCCGCAGGAACGCGATTTATACCATGACGCCTACATAGGAGTCACAGGTCGGGAAGGCACAGGTTTTCATGATGCCTACATAGGCGTCATAGGTCGGGAAGGGGTTAATTATAAAATGTACAAATTACATATTAAATCTGCATTCTGCATGAGCTATGCAGACAGTTCAATTTCACCGCCACTAAATGACATGGTGATATATGGCATGCTGAATCACGTTAGCTCCTGGCCTCAAAAAATGTTTTGACTGAACAATAGCTCTACACACAGAACAATTTCACCACCACAAAATTACAATGAGGGATATGGCAGGCAGTATCACGTTTACAAAGAAAAATGTATTTTTTTAATGTACTTGAGGTCTGCAGACAGCTTAATTTCACCGCCACAAAATTACAATGCGAGATATGACAGGCTGTATCACGTTTAGCAACATATTTTTTTTAATCTGCATGAGCTATGCAGACAGTTGAATTTCACCGCCACTAAATAACAAGGTGAGATATGGCATGCTGAATCATGGTAGCAACTTCCCAAAAAAAATTTTCATGGCCAACAACTCAAAACACAGAACAATGTCACCACACCACTAAATGACAGCATGATGTATGCCTTGCTGTATCACATTTAGAAAGTGAAAAAAAAATTTAGAATGGTCTACTCATGCATGGAGAACAATAGGAGTGCACAACACACTTCTATGAAATGTGACCTGCTGTCTTTGGATATGGACCTCATAAATGGCAAAAATAATCTGCTGGAAGGTCGATTTCACAGCCACGCAGGACACTAGCTATCTAAACTATCTGACTAAGAAACAACAGCCTAGCTAACTAGCTAAAATCTATCAGCAAACAGTCCCAGCACCAGGAGCAGCCTCTGTGCACTGTTACAGTGTCATAAAGGCACTAAAACAATGTATGCTCTTTATATGGAGAGGGACATGTGATTTCAGCAACCAATGACACAAGCTGTTGTGTCATGAAATTGTGGATGTTTCCTGCGCTCTGATTGGCTAGCCGCAATGTGCAAACATAAAGTTAGAAGAAAAAAAAAGTTTACAAGAATGCCTCAGAGCTCTCCCAACCCCCTACCCTCATCAAACACGTGCCCTACGCTCATCATACACTACTATTAACGTAAAGTGCTCAAAACACTTTAGTGGCAACACAAATATTTTCCCGCACTTTTTAATAAATGTTTTTGATTTTTCCAGATTTTATAAAATTTTGCTCGTGTTTTTGATCATGAATCCGAATGGGCCATATTCGTGCGTATTTTATGTTTGGCAATCGTTTTTCGAAAAAATTTGCTCATCACCAACAATGACCCTCCTAGAATTATGGGTGCGGGCCACCTTTTTACCCTCGAAAAATCTGGAGAGGGGGCTGCCTGATGACCCTCTATAAAGCAGCTATCGGATGCTACTGCGCAGGTGCGGCTGGCTCCATTTTCAAATGTTTTTTCTTTTTAGGAACTTCAGAATTACATCAAACAAATGTGTATATAATTGATTACATATGCGATCATGCTGCATTGCCCGCCTGCAGAAGGGGTTTTGTATTTTCTCCAAGATATATATATATATAATATTCATTATGGAAACTGGTAGCCATACTGGTGAATACCTAATCAGAGCACCACGTGACGACCCTCCAACAGGCTCTCCCCGAAGCACGAGCATATCATTAACTCAAAACTGAAAATAAAGATTAAAAAAGAACCACAAGACAGATTTCATCAAACAAGGTATCATTTTAATCAGTATAACGGTGCCAACCTGACACTGCCTTTAGGTTACTGTGCACAATCCTGCTGACAGGTTCACTTTAAGCTCTCCCTCCTAGATCAACTCTCCCAGAGGAGAGTGTAACGAGCATCGCATCACCGGTCTTATATAAGACCTGATGACGTGATGCAGCGGCCAATTAAAGTAATAGCAAATATGGCTACGGCATTACTGTGTATAGCAGACAATCCCTGCATGTTTATTTTCTAACAGCCGCTAAATATGAGGGGCAGGGACTTGAGCATGGTGCTCGAGCACCCGTGAAACTGAATAGAATAATGAGTGTACCCAAGCACACCGATGGTCAATCGAGTATCGAACAGTGGTGAGCACACTCGCTCATTACTAATGAAGATTTATGAAAAATAGGTTTTACCAGTGTATGAAAATTTTCAGGTAGCCAAATGTGGATTCAGCATCAAAGTGGAATTTTAAAAAGATGCTTTCATTATTGCATGTTAAAAGTTATAGAACCCTACACCAATATATAAAGAAAATGCATTCCATACAAAGATTTTAGTCATTGCTTAAAAAAATTGTGAAAAGCTAAGCATTAGTGATGGGCGAGCACTAAAATGCTCGGGTGCTCGTTGCTAGGGTCGAGCAAATTGGAATACTCAGGTACTCGGACAGAACAATGAGCACAATGTAAGTCTATGGGAGACCCAAGCATTTTTACCGCGATCCCTCCGGGGGTCATTTTAAGGTCTAAAAACATCTGAAAATGATGGAAACACTGCTCAAATGACACATGGACATCATGGGAACGCCCCAGGAAGCATTCCTGACTCCTAGTTCACAGCTTTAAACAATGTTGTCATAGTTTCATGCCATTTTTACCGCTGCACCAAAACACATACCAAAACTAAACCAAAACGGGTTTTGCTGGGAAATATGTTAAGGTACATCCTTTCCAGTTTAATGACTTGTATATAAGGCAAAATAAATAAACCCAGACCGAAATGTTACTCCACCACTTGGGCTATGTTAAGATGCAGCGTTTTAGAAGAGTTTTTCAACTTTAACATTGCTTTCAACCAAAACAAATGCATTCACTGGGAAATGTCATTGTAACATTTACCAATCCTAGCTGGCCATGTGGTGTGTGACACATAAGCAAACATATCTTGTTTCATTTATGAAGGAGGGACTCTTAAAGTCACAGAGCCTATTTTTACAGGGGCATCTGGCAGCATTAATCTGCTTAAAGGGCCATTATTAAACAGTGGGTCTCCGAAACTGTTATAGCCTATGCAGTGAGTGGATGGGCTGCCAAGAATTACGATGCACCCCAATACCCCTTTCACGAGATGTCCAGTATGGCTTCAATAAAAATTTTTGCATTGAATGCAAGGCCTGCCCTGCTCCAAGTCATATGCACCCCAATAAGCCTTTGAACCCAGGTACTGGATTTGCCCAGGAAAATCCACTTCACATTATTCATTTTGTACACCCATTCTGTTTTTTTATGCATTGACTGCAAGGCCTTCCCTGCTACTAACTCATATGCATCCCAATAAGCCTTTGAACCCACATACTGGATGGGCCCATGATAATCCACTTCACATTATTCATTTTGTACTCCCATTCTGTTTTTTTATGCATTCATTGCAAGGCCTGCTCTGCTACCAAGTCATATGCACCCCAATAAGCCTTTGACTCCAGGTACTGGATGGGCCCAGGAAAATCCACTTCACATTATTCATTTTGTAATCCCATTCGGTTTTCTTATGCATTGACTGCAAGGCCTGCCCTGCTACCAAGTCATATGCACCTCAATAACTCTAATCCCCCCTTAGAAGAAACAGGGAGGAGGGCTTCTTACCAAAAAATGTCCCATTAAAAAGGAGCAGGTCTCCTGGACTTGGAATGCCCATACACTTAGTGTATGGGCTAGCAAACATTTCCCCTGTGCGGTACACCTTAACCTTTTTCAGAACAAGTCTTTTACGCACAGCCTTACCACCCACCCTTGTTAATAATGTGACACTGGCTGTAGCTGCACGGAACACGTAAACCATTTTGATCTAGTGGCTGTGGGTGATCAGAAGTGGAGGAAGGCCTGATTAAAAAATAGGACCAATTTCTATGAGCGGGTATCATAGACTTGGAAAGTCCATACACTTAGTGTATGGGCTGGCAAACATTTCCCCTGTGGGGTGCACCACAACCTTTTTCAGAACAAGTCTTTTACGCATAGCCTAACCACCCACCCTTGTTAGTAATGCGACACTGGCTGTAGTTGCACGGAACACGTAAACCCTTTAGATCTAGTGGTGGTGGGTGATCAGACGTGGAGGAAGGCCTGATTAAAAAATAGGCCCAATTTTTATGAGCAGGTCTCCTAGATTTGGAATGCCCATACACTTAAGGGTATGCCACACTAAACAACATCTCTAACGGGATCGCTAAAAAACGTCACTATTTAGCGATCCCGTTAGCGATGTTGTTGTGTGCGGCATCTACCAGCGACGTGGCCCCTGCTGAGATCCGGCTGTGATCTCGCTCGTTGCTGACATCGTTCCGGACCCTATTTTATCGTCGGCGCCCCCGCTGGTAAGTATATATCGCTGAGTGTGGCACCTTTTCTTAGCGATTTAGCGGTACTTTTGTACCGCTAAAGTCGTTGAGGAGATCGCTAACCGCGATAGCGTCCTTAACGACATCGCTAAGTTAAGCCGCTATCAGCGATATAGAAACAATCCCGCTAGCGATCGCATTAGTATGCGTCGTTATCGTGATCGCTAGCGGGATTGTTTAGTGTGGCAGTACCTTTAGTGTATGGGCTGGCAAACATTTCCCCTGTGGGGTACACCTCAACATTTTTCAGAACAAGTCTTTTATGCACAGCCTAATCACCCACCCTTGTTAATAATGCGACACTGGCTGTAGCTGCACCGAACACGTAAACCCTTTTGATCTAGTGGCAGTGGATGATCAGACGTGTAGGTAGGCCTGATTAAAAAATAGGCCCAATTTTTAGGAGCAGGTCTCCTAGACTTGGAGTGCCCATACACCTAGTGTATGGGCTGGTAAACATTTCCCCTGTGGGGTACACCTCAACCTTTTTCAGAACAAGTCTTTTACACACAGCCTAACCACCCACCCTTGTTAATAATGTGACACTGGCTGTAGCTGCATGGAACACGTAAACCCTTTTGATCTAGTGGCGGTGGATGATCAGATGTGGAGGAAGGCCTGATTAAAAATAGGCTCAATTTCTAGGAGCGGGCTTCCTAGACTTGGAATGCCCATACACTTAGTGTATGGGCAGGCAAATATTTCCCCTTGGGGGTGTACATATTTTTTGTATTTTTGTGAAGGGCATCAAAACACCCTTGCCAAAACATAGAGTGGCCGGAGCATGACTGAATATGTTCACATTGGTGTTCAAGTGGTTGTGGACGGTGAGGATGAGGAGGAGAAGGAAAACACAAAATAGCCAAAATCAGGAAGTGTATATCCATGTTTGGTTGTGAAGAGGTGCATGGGAATACACCTCCCAAAAAACACTACATTGGAGTTAATGCTTCACTGTCATCATTTGGTGGTAACGAGAAGTCAGGCCCAATCAATCCCTTGTTCATTTTTATAAGAGTCAGCCTGTCTGCATTTTCCGTAGAAAGGCAAATGCTCTTATCTGTGATAATGCCACCAGCAGCACTAAAAACCCACTCAGACAAAACGCTAGCGGCAGGGCAGGCAGGACCTCCAAGGCGTAGAGAGTCATGCCACGTGTCCAGTTTGGATGCCCAATAATTAAAAGGCACAGAGGAATCACAGAGGACATTGGTACGGTCAGCAAGGTAATACCTCAGCATCTTAGAGAACATTGCATTCCTTGTGAGATTACCCCGCGCCTCAGTGCATGGGTGATGGGAGGGTCTTAGAAAACTGTCCCAGAACTTTGCCAGTGTTTCACTGCCCGTGCTTGAGTGGACTTGTGTCTGTCTCTCTTGTCCTGCTTGGTTGGCCAATGAACTGTTATGTCTGCTGCCAGCGTTTTGAGATGGGAATTTTTTAATAATTCTGCATCAATAGCCCTGTCACGCTCACATCCTGGCTGATGGGCGTGAGCCAAGGGGGTTGTGGCCCCACTGTGCCACAAACCAGACAACCCTGGAAGGGGCGTGATGAAGACAGCTGCCTTGGCTTTCTGATGGTGAGGTCAGGCTTGTGAGGCTGCCAGATGCCACTCCAGGGTGGTGTCTGGCTGTGGCTGCTGATCCCACTTGGGGAGACGGTGGCACGGCTGAGACACAGTACTGGCAGGCACGGATGAGACACAGGACTGGCAGGCATGGATGAGACACAGGACTGGCAGTCACAGATGAGACACAGGACTGGCAGGCACGGATGAGACACAGGACTGGCAGGCACGGATGAGACACAGGGCTGGCAGGAATGGATGAGACACGGGGTAGGGTCCTGTTCACACAGCAAGTGCAGGTACTGATACTGACTGGATGGTATGGTGTATAGAGTAACAGGTAGAGACCTGTTCACACAGCAAATGCAGATCTTGGAACTGACAGGAAAGTATGGTGTATGGAGGAACAGTCAAAGACCTGTTCACACAGGAGGAGAACCGCAAGGCTGCGGAGAAGGGCTGCAGAGCAGCAAGAGGCTTTGCGGCGGCAGGAGCAAAGCAAAGCAGAACTGCAAAATATGCAGAGAGGAGCGAAGCAAAGCAGAACCGCAAGATATGCGGAGAGGAGCTGCAGCAAGAGATTGCTGCAGTGGCAGGAGCGAAGCAGAGCGGAACCGCAAGATAAGCGGAGAGGAGCTGCAGCAAGAGATTGCTGCAGCTGCAGGAGCAAAGCAAAGCGGAAACGCAAGATATGCGGAAAGGAGCTGCAGCAAGAGATTGCTGCAGCTGCAGGAGCAAAGAAAAGCAGAACCGCAAGATATGCAGAGAGGAGCTGCAGCAAGAAATTGCTGCAGGAGCAGAGCAGAACTGCAGGAGTGCGGACAAGAGGCAGAGAGAGATACAGAGAGACCACAAGGCAAGAGTGCAGCAGGGAAGAAACCACAGACAAGGAAACTAAGAGACAGAGGTAGGACTGAGTTCAGACAAGGTAAGGACATGAGACAAGGTACAGAGACAAAGACACAGAGTCCAGGATATTCAGCCTTCTGGAGGGCGGACAAACAGGTACAAGAGAAAGCTAGGAGTGAAGCCTCCAAGATGGAGGAACACAGAGCAAGACCTGAGACCTGGCAGCTCAGTAGCAAGATACAAACTGAGTCAACACATTGCACAGGCAAGATCCACAGGATGGAGCTGCCTTAAATACTGGAGGGCTAATGGTAATTGGTCAGTCAGGTGCACCCTGACTCCATAAGAACCAGAGAGTTCTGGCGCCGCCCCCTATGGACACAGCCATGAGACATGCAGAGAATAGACAGAAAGCAAGAGGCACAGAGCCCGGAGCTGGCAGCAGACAGAAATCACAGCATGACTAGGAGCAGTGAGCAAGTAGGTGTGTGAGGGATGGAGGCCATGCAGTGATGCCAGCAGAGTTGTTACAGGTCCTTTGGTACTGCACTATTTTGGTACACCTGTCTGCCTCTGGAACAAGAGATTGAAAGTTATCCTTGTACCATGGGTCTAAAAGTGTCACTAGCCAGTAATGACTGGTACCCAATATTTTGACAATACAAAGGTCACAGGAAAGGCAGCGCAACATAAAGTCAGCCACGCGTGCCAGACTGGTAACAGACTTCCGTGTCCTAACCAACAGGACGACTGACCAAGGTGTCCTCCTTCTCTTCCTCTTCCTCTTCTTCCCTATCCTCAGGCCATCCACTCTGAACAGACAGTATGACAGTTGTGGTTGTAGTCCCGTCTATAGCACATGAAAGTAGCTCCTGTTCTTCCTCCTCTTCCTCATTGTCAACCAATCCACATTGGGGATGACACGAGGCTGGGCTGTGTGTAATCACCCTGTATGGTTCCTTGATCCATGTTCTCGTGCTCCACCTGCAATGGCTCCTCTTTCATTGTGAGCAGAGAGCTTTTCAGAATGCAGATGAGCGGGATGGTGACGCCAATTATAGCGTCATCGCCGCTCACCATCTTGGTGGACTCCTCCAAGTTTTGGAGGATGCTAGATATGTCTGACATCCATATCCACTCCTGAGGTCTTATTTGTGGAGTCAAACCAGAAAAACGATGGCCTTGTTGATGCAGGTATTCAACAACTGCCCACTTCTGCTCACAAATCCTTTCTAACATATGCAGTGTAGAGTTCCAAAGCGTGGGGACATCATACAACAGTCGGTGAGCCTGAATCTGCAATCACTGCTGAAGCACGGCAAGGGCGGCTGAAGCTGTAGCTGACTTTCTAAAATGTGCACACTGGCGGGGCACATTAACCAGCAGATCTGGCAGCTCCGGATAGCGTTTTAGAAAACGTTGAACCACGAGGTTCAGCACATGGGCCAGGCATGGTACGTGTGTCAGTTTGCCTCACCTCAAAGCCGCCACCAGGTTCTTGCCATTGTCACACACAACCATGCCTGGCTGGAGATTTACTGGTGTCAGTCACACATCTGCCTGTTCTTTCAGAGCTGTCAACAACTCTTCAGCATTGTACGGTTTGTCAACTAAGCAAATTAGCTTTAGCACAGCCTGTGCCGCTTTGCTTTGGCAGTGCTGCAGTGCTTCCTGCTATGAATGTGCTAGAGATGGTTTCTGAACAGAGGCTCCCTCAGG